>NTHP01000818.1:8671-42054 GCA_003416845.1 Oplegnathus fasciatus | reverse complement strand
GGGGGGGGGGGGCGCAAGGTGTGAGGAGGATGTCCGATAAAAGTGGAACAACAAAGAAGAGAGTTACAAACGCTGACACTGCTGCACAATGAATGCAGCAGCTAATACTGTTGGTATGTTTGTTCCATCCAAACACAGAAAAATAACAGCACTACAACCACAATGACTTGATTTAGCTTTATAATGAAATCAGTGCAGACTGACTGGAAATGTAGGGGGATACGGTGCTTTACTGAATCTTTCTACAGTATTAGCATATCATATAAAATATAAATGGATTCCCATTCCAGTTCCATCTCCCTATCAGCGCTGTCGCGGACAGAGGGGTGGATAACATGTAGAAAAGTGTCTCAGCTTTAGAAACATTGGATAAAACCAGCAAAGCAGTCAATTTGGCGGTGTAATTACCCATCATGCCGTAGCTCATAGCTCCTCTTCTTCCCTCTAGGTGCATGACGAGATAAAATAAAGATAATCCCTCACACCTAACCTAACTCTACCTCGCAGTGCTGGTTGTCACCATAGAAACTTGGAGCTTAATGCATTTTAAGGATAATAAAAATGTGAAAATTGCCCAATTTAACCAAAGAGCAAGTAACAAATAGGAGGAAATTACGCTGACAGAGTGAAAAGTTGAAAGGTTGCTCTTTGTTTATGATGGCAGACATGAACATTATTCTGATTTACTTGTATTAAACAAAGGAATTATACTTGTTGAGGGCTTTGAATTAAAAACTACTTTATATAAAATAAGCACAGTGTGCTCAGAGGTACCACAAGCATGATGGACTTGTGCAATAAAGCTGCACAGTTTACAACATGCACACCAGAGCAGCTTTTAGCAAAGCAACAGTTCAATAAAACACCTCAGGAAGACATACGGTATCCTACATCCTCCTCCTGTGACGGACATCTGCACACACTATCAGTAATCAATACATCTTTTTGCCCTGATAAGCAAAGACTGCTGTCCAGATAAACAAATGGACAGACTCCCTGCAAGCATTAAAATTACATGACCAGATGATCGTTTAAAAAATATTTCCTCTGTGCCAACGACAGCAAGCACTTATAAACTATAAACTAATATAACATAACATATAAACTAATATAGATCATCATCTCACCCACACGTGTATGAAATATGACATGACATGTAAACCTATGCAAAATCTACTGTATGTTTCGGTGTGATCATGCCCTTAAAGTCCAAGAAAAAAAAGAAAAAATCAGGCCTGCCATTGCTTTCTTGACGAGGCAAACCAGAGAGACCAGAACAATGACAGAATCAGTCATGTTCAAACAATGTCTACGTTTTCCTGACAAGCGGCCCCTTGTGGTCATGCGCTTAGGTATAATGACTGACCTTTCTCAGAAGCAAAGATAGTGTGATGTTTTTATAGCACCACAAAACCTGTTAGGGAGGAGAACGGTAGGGGTGGATGACTGTACAAAGTGTCTGAGGTTAACGTCAGAGACAACCTTTCACATCCCACGTCCTACCAACAGTCAGCAATGTCAGTTTCTTTTTACCATGATCACAATCTTTCCTACACTTAATCAAGTCGTTTTAGTTACCTAAACTTAACAAGACCGTAACCACAGAGGTCAAAGTTCAACAAACTGTTGGCTTCACATTGTTTGAGTAGGTTTAATTAATACATACTACTAGAAAAAGTGTGAACTATATCACATACATTACATCAAACTGTATAACAAGTTTTTGGGAAGAGAAAAAGTTGCCGTCTGTTCAGCCAAGTTACTCAGTGGTGATTGTGCATATAGTGCAGTCAGTCTTACAAAAATAGATGTTTTTATAAAATTATCCAGAGTTTTTTTTCCACAGGATGCTGCAAAAAAGTAATGTTATGTCCTGTGCTTGCCAAATTAATGACTTTGCCCTTGTTTTTTAGATGAACACAGGTGCACTGGTTAGTGCTGAAATAATTGCATTGCCTGCCAAAATTAAACACATGTGTGTGCGTTTTTCACTTTACTGATGACACATTGCACAATTTCTGGGCTGAAATTTCCTGTCCCTGGCATTCACAGTAACCTTTTATTTGAAACAATTACAGCATTAATAGCTACCACATTTTTTCATTCATTCATTCTCCTTTACAGTAAGCTTTTAAAAAGGCGATACTGTCATTAAGAAAATGCATATTCCAACGTCACTTACACTGAGAAATGCATCCATAAGCAGAGAAAAAGTTATATTAGTCAGATTTAAGTCTTAGTCAAATGTCACAGTGAAAGAACAGAGAACAAAACAAGGGTCACAAACATCTGCAAATCCCTCCCTGGCTCCTACCATTACATAACAGACATGCAGACTGTAAAGTATTTTATTTTGTGACTCAGCACATTGTAAGCAAGCCAGGCAGGTGAAGAGGCGGTCAGGGAGGGCCGTGCGGAGGAGAGACCCAGCTGCACAGGGCAAGGGTAAGAGGACACTCCCATCTTGCCAAATGAAATTATGAGTCTCCATCAGGGTAAATAAACCGCAGGGCTGGGGGACGACTCTGTGTAGCAGATCTGCTTTTCCCGAACCCCGAGGATACAGAATAATGCTCATCCGTGGTGATTGCCGCGACGGGCCGTGGAACATTACGCAGAGCCCCTAAAGACATGCTGAGGGTCACCTCATGAGCTGTCATCTGAGAGGACAGCGGTCATGTTGTGAGGTTCACCCAGAATTTACACACCTCTGGCACAAAGGGAGAAAATTATTTGTCTCTCTGCATGGTACAAATCTAATTTTTGAAGTTTGAACAGCTGCTTTTTAATGGGCCTGTACTGACATTCAGCAGTTAAATCTCTAATTCATCAAGTTTACTGACCCAAAACAGTCTTGTATTATTGTTCTTTTTGATTACATGCATTTATACTTTGTTACAGGGTACTTGCATGTTATGAATGAGAATCTATATTAGCCAAATTAATGAGGTATGATTGGATAACATTTTTTGGTGATTTCTTATACACGCAAGCGACTCAGCATGGCCAAAAAAAATTGCTTTGAAAACTAGCCCACTTGACAGATGGCAAAGATCCGGCTGATGTAATTGTTGCTCCACTCAACGCAGCGCTGCCCTCCAGCACCTCATGGCTGAGTCCTTTATCTATAAATACAGTTGGCAATTAAGAGAAGGTGGTAGGTGTTGCCACATGTCTGATGTTCATTTGCAGAGCAAGACTTTCTGCTGCCCCGAGAGGGCCTGCTGTGACACAGGCCAAGGCTTTGTCACTCTGTGCCAGCATTTCCATTTATGTGCTGGAGGAATGTGGAAGGCTTTGAATATAAAAGTATTTTTTTCTGCTGGCAATAAACAATATCACCGGATAATTTTCTATAGCTTTAACATGGTATTAGAAATACTTAAATACTGCTAATGGTTTTTGTCATTCATTCTTGCTGCTTTAATTAATGAGACACAAAAGGGATTCAGTCAACCAGTTACAGGTCAAGTACATCCCTGTGTCTTTTAATCAAATATGACGAGCAAGAATACTAGATAGCAAGGGTGTAAAGACTGACCGATAGCTATCGGAAAAGAGTCGGAGATTCGGCTACATCAATACACAACCACAGATCCCAATTTTGAATTCTGAAAAAAATCAATACAACTGATCTTTCCAAGTAACTCTATCTGCACTCCTGTGCTTCTAGCATGAGTGCTTGCTACCTTTTCTCAGTCACATACCCTCCTCAAGACATCTACAACTAAAAGAAATTTGTGGGCCACCGTGTCCACCGCTGCCTGACATTTACATTACAGTGCATTAGTAGCCTTCAGAATTTGGAGCGGTATGATAAAATATGCTGGTGGCACCACAAACCTCAAACCACTCATTTAAGAAGGTGACGTGCACTGACAGTAAAGTCACAGAGAGGAGCAGCCAACACAAGGTCGCTAGCATTAGCAACTAACTCTAATTCCACCTGGCTCCAACTCCTCCCTGATACTGAAGCCATGTGCTAGGTTATTTACTGTCAGATACTGCGTTACTGAAACTCAGAGGGATAACACTGACCCATGAGGACTGGCTCAAATGTTCTCCAGTATGTCACTGCCTGTATTTATTATTGTGTGTGTGGCAGAACACAGAATTTTCAGGGGAATTTCTGATTCAATTTTTCAAATAAAAATTGAGAATATAATTAATTTATTTTTAAACCTGCAATAACAGATTTTTTTCGGCCACTTTGGGGCAGCTGTGAACACAACATTGACATATCATCACCTTTTTAGTTGATAAGGCAAACTTATTAGCAAACAGTTGCTTTCTGACATCCAACAGTTTTGGATCAACATTATCATTCATTTGGAGTCGTGTTTCTGGCCACCTGGAGAATGTAAGTCCAATATTCACTGTCTTTTAGCGCCAGCCCTACAAACACAAAAGTCTGTCACTGAGTGAGTGAGTGAGTGATGAAGTTACACGAATGGTTGGGCGTGTGTGTGTGTGTGAGTTTCCTCATTGGCCGGTGCTCTTTCAAAATGAATAGGCAGAAACGTTAGTTACGTAGCTACGCACACTACGAGTACAGGTGCCGTCCTCTAAATCTACCTCTAGTATTACGGGTGGATAGTGCCAATTTAAGGATTACCAGGTGAAGGAGAAGGGGCAGTCTACCCTTCTGTCGCTGCCTTACCGTGTGAAGTTGTGAATTTTGGGATTGATTGGGACTGCAGACGAGAGACTGGCGGCGACGTTAAGGTGAGTGCATGGAAGGAACATCTACCGGCAGCCGCGTGACAGCACCGTATCAGAAATTCCCATAAAATATAACAGAGCCGCCAAGTCTCACGCTTTGACCGTGACACTCATGCATATCAACCAGTTCACCATACACAGTCCAGGCATATACTAGATTTTGACCTATAGTCTTCTTGGTCTCTACCAACTCCTGATGGATATATCAGTGGGTTTTTAGAGCTTTTTCACTGTAAACAGCTACCTGCTGGAACCGAAAACGCTATGAGAGTGGTGAGAGTGAACCAGAACAGTAAAGTTGTGGCCGGACAGCTAAACAATGAGCTGAAACTCACTATGAAGCTCCATAAAGCCGAGGGGAGCTGCAGATTCTGGTGATAATTCTGTGTTTGTGGGCTGTGTATCTAAATACGTGTCAAACAGGTTGAGATACACACCCCAGTAAGTAGGTTGCCTAAATTTTTTTGGGGGGTTTGTTTGTTGGTTTTTGGCAGTAATAGTGTTGTATTTGTGTAACCTAACCTCCTTTCAAACCAGAGTTTGAAACATACTCTATAGACGGCATGCAATAATTCATACACTGCCTAAAACCATCAGGAATTCACATAAATGAGCTAAAATGAAACACACGTGCCATAAAAAGACTCAGCGGAAGCTTTTGTAACAAAAATTTAATGAGCTTTAGCCGTGAATAAATAATCCCTGTTCTGCAGCATGCAGTCCATTTAATTGCATTACTTATCAACTTGTCAGAGAAATCCATAGCTGGGCAGCAAAGAATTTCCCACAACAAACACCGTCTCTTATGGACCTCAGTTTCATAACAGCTGTGTTTGTCAGATCGTCATAATTCTTTGTTTATCTTATTTAAAATTACTCATCCATGTAGAATAGAATATGTGGATGGGAGATAAAGACAGAGAGACTCAGACAGACAGAAGAGCGACAGTGATGGTGAGAACACAGAGAGAGGCAGAGAGAGTAAAATGCATTCAAGGTAAACAGAGAAGCAGACACAGACAGGGAAAAAGAGAAATACCTCCAGGCTATGCCTTTTTCAAGTCACTCCTGTTGGCATTCCGAGTCTGCCCTGTTTGCTACTGTCTTTATAAACAGCAAAATCAATATGGCCGCTGCTCTGACCCTGGGGCTGGAGGAGCCCATCAGTGGATTCACTTACAAAACAGGTTGTTCAGGAAGGGCACCGCTCGCTCAGTGCAGGACAAAAAAAGTTTTCAGAGGGGTTACGTGTTGGCTTGGAGCTCTAAAAGTAATTTACTGTATGTTCTAACCTGATGTAGTACTCTTGTCAATCAACACTGCTGCATAAAGACTGCTTGAATGTGAATGCAGTCGTATCCACTGAAGTCGTGCAGCTAAATAAAAACCGTTTTCATATCTGCACTAGCAAACTTAGAAGTTAAAGGTTAGGTCAACATTTTGGGAAACTGAAAATTTGTTGAGGTTTTTTCTAAGAGTGAGACAAGAATATCAATATCATGTCTGAAGAGTTATTTTCAGTAAACCCTGCCCCTAAAATCACAAATTGAACAGGCGAGATACAAGGTGTTAATTAGTGAGCTTCCAGTCTTTATGGTAAGCTATTTTAACCATGTCCTGGCTCTAGCTCTGTACTTCACACACAGACAAGAAAGTGGTATTGATCTTTTAGTCTCAATCTCAGAAAAAAGGCACTGTTTCCCAAAATGTTGAACTATCCCTTTAATGTCTTCAAATGTCAGCAAGTGGTAATGATTTGAGAAAAACCTGATCATTGAATATGGACTCAACTGTCCATTATGTCCCCCTCATGTACAGTATGCAAATGAGACAAAGGTTTTTACACATTTCAGTTTAACATGAACTGCAGCCTCATAACCACAGAGCCAACACTTGTGTGTGAATGTGTCAACAAAAAATAAATACTAAAATCTTGCATTACATTGTACAGGCAGGGGTTGTATTGTATATATAACATGATATGAGCAAACAGCACTCAACACACTCTTTTTAACAGTCTTCTCTGGTGTTTGTTTACAGGAAGAAAAACATTAAAAATATCTAACCCTGCTTTGGTTTGGAGGAAGTTTGCATTTTGCTGACAAATTTTAAAATGTGTTACTTCCTGTCCCTTTCCTACTAGTGAATATACCTTACATCTGTATATTACTGGGGTTGAAGAAAGTGAAACTAGATGTTGAATGTGCACACTACTTTATTGTTTAGGCTGATAAGACAAATAGATTTTTATATTTAAACAAGTAGAAGAGTCTACAGCCATGCTGAAACAGCGGTGTGTTGAACTAAATACTAACATCAGCACTATAAAATTTAAAAAAAATCGCAAAATATCACAAAAAAGTTTTTACGCTTGGCTGAGTTGGAAAAGTTGGTGTATCGATAAAAGCAAAATGTGACAAAGTGCGATAAACATCCACTGAAGTGACTAAAAATAGCAGCAAATGGTGGCTCTCATTTAATTACATCATCTTTTTTGAGCCCTCTCTTCTGCGATGGTATAATGGTAGGCCTACCCCTCCGGAGAATTGGCACCACCAACTGTTTATCCCAATGAACAAACTCCTTATAATTGCATAACAGTAGTGGATGGAAACAAGCATTCATTTGTATTATCTTTTGCCTATTTTCTTGAAATTTGGTTAAAATTTGCAATACTTTTGGATGGAAACCTGGCTATTGACAATAACATGCTAATATGCTGAGGTTGCTGGTATAAATGTTTACCTTATTGACCATCTTAAAAAGGTGCCCAGTTGAGCTTTCTTGCAAACAAACTGAAAGTTATGTTTATTATAAGGTTTATGTGTCATTGACGTCAAACAAACACACTGAATGCATTTCCATCCTTATTAAACATTTGTGTAGCTGATTGTTTTTTAAATGTGGACCAAAGTGGTGGGCCAATCGACATTACCATAGAACCCCGCCACTAGCCGGGATAAAAATGCCTTGTGCAGCTTTAATTTCTGTAATTAAAGCCAGTTTCACATTTTACTGCAGCATCAGGGTACTGGATTGAGGGGAAAAAAATCATCCAGCAATAACCTCTACATGCACATCACAGTGGTGCATAAGCTTGTACTGTAAACAGTGAATGGGATTTGAAATCAAAGACAGCTGTGGGAGGGTGGAGCGTGTGTGTATGTTGTGCCCAACATCTTCCTGAGATGACATCTGACAGCACAAGGTAAATGTAGCTCCCTGACGAGCACAACAGCTTTCGTCTCCAGGACAGCGAACAGCACAGGCACAAAGCAAAACAGAAACCAGCAGACAAACAGGATGTGATGGCCTCAGCTTCATTCTGCCAATCTTTGCTCCCCGAAATACCCTTCTGACTTTCACACCTTCCCTCCTTGACATAAAACAAAATCCACTCCCAATACCCCGACGGAATCTGGGATTTTGCTTACGTGCCTATAAAATAGACTCTTATGCAAGTGCTCCAGATTTAAAGCGCTCAGAGGGGTTGAGAGTCCATATTGTGCCACTTCTGTGCACTGAGGGAGAAAAAAAGAAAAGAGGAAGATGATGATGACTTGACTGAACCCACTCTAATTGATGGGTCCCTTGGCCTGAGGCATGAGAGCGTATGTGCTTGTATGTGTGTGTGCGCGCGCGCTCTCATTCAAGTGCACGCTCATTCTGTGCAGACTAAATCATTGTAATGGAGCTCTTATGCCAGAAGAACTCAATGGGAGAGGACACTCACAGAAGATGGCCCCGTAAGAAAAATCATTTGAAGGCAAATCGCTTTTATGTGTGGTTTCTCATTGAAATGCATCATGGGCAATGAGGGGTTTTGTTCCTCTCTGCTCAAATGGCCTTTACCCGTTAGACATCACTAATCGCTGGACTGCTTGATAAAAAGCACTAACACTGAGTTCATCCCTATATCTTGGGGAAAATCTGATTTGGGAGCCCCCTGGTGTTCTCCAGCAGAGTTAAGTTGGTTTTCTGCTTAATATTATAGGTTTTTAGAAATGTTGATGGAGGAAAATGTCTCTTATCTCACTTCAAGCTCCACTTAAAAAGGCAAGATTTATTACTTTGTGTATCAATGTGCATTGTACTTCACACAAGCATTACAGAGGGATGTGAGCATTGAAGGCTATGGTTTGGCAAATTTTCCACCAGCTTGGGCTGTACGCTAAGGCCTAAAAAGCAAATCATAGAAATCTTTCTTCAAATTGGATCAGATGGTTGAAATCGGACATACTTAATGCTGTCTGGGATATACAAATAAAATTTCATATACTGATGTACGGAAGCAGTCCTAGAGCCTCCAACGTGTTACTTAAACACTCTCCTCAAACAACTTCAGGTTATTTACAGCACAATGATGAGACCATTACCACAACTGCATATCACTGTTGTAAAACTATAACATTGTTGCTTTTGTGCCACATAGTTGCTTAATGTAGATAGAAACTGAATTTTGATTCTGAAGACAAACTTACCCCCAAAAGATTGAAGAGTCATGCATGGGCCTGAAGAAGAGTGTACAGAGAGAATGTGCGCCCGTCATGTATACTTCAGACCAGGCGTGCACACAGTTTTCTAGAGATAGCTGCAGGTGATATGATAAGGTGGACATGAAATATGAGGTGAGAAATGTAAACTTCTAGTAAAACATCGTTTAGGTCATTTGTCAAATTCACTGATCGTGTTATTATTTTGCAATCTACGCAGCGGTCTGTAATATGTCAAAGGTGCATTGACAAACGTAACTGTAATTATGAGTGATTCATTTTATCATTCTTTTCTTTCTGATGTTAAATAATGATGACTGAAATATCACCAACGATGACCATTAACACGTTCATGTGATAAATTAGTGGGAAGTAGCCACAGCCGTGCGTAATGGTCGCGTGTAATAACAGCTGCACTGGTGCTGTTAAAGTACCTTTCAGATGCAACACAGTCAGTGAAATGGCACTTCTTCTTCGCCATTCTTTTCATTGACAGGTCTAACGAGTGGTGGAGCAGGCACAGGCATCAATATGCAAACAAGTGATTCAGGGCTTATGTACGTCCATTTATAGCTAACTGTGGCAGAGAAAATGAGGCTCGTGCCCCCAGTTTCACAACAATTGAGATTTATACAACAGAACCAGTTGTGTCATAGAGTTTTATGCATCTGGCCCCTGAACTTGACCAGTACAACTTGTCTTTAACACCAGACCGGATTGAGTCCGACTGCTGCGGCCAAATTTGAGACATGAATGTAAACTAAGATCCTGAAGCTATATTTTTGCTCTGTTTAATCTATTATCGACCATTAGCTCACCAGGCAAATCCAAGGCACTGCTGCCCTCTGTCTCTTTCCTCCTCCCACTGGGCATTGCATATCTACTTTCAACACTTTAACACAGAGAAAAAGAGACATTTCATATAAATTACATTTGAAAATAACTAATCTCAAAACTGTCCTGAAACTTTACTCAACATAACGAGTAGGATTTGTCAGTTGCTGTTTGTAAACGCAAAATTCAAAGTTGGCCCCTCCTCCCCGACTCAAAGCGCATCTGGTGGTCCCGCATGCTTACGATCTGGTAAGTGGTCGCTACGTTTTTATAGAGTCCCGCTCCACAACGTTATTGACTGGGCTACACACCACTGTCCAAAGGTTGATGCCCACAAACGTCCCGAGCACAGCAAAATAAGAAAATACACCGCCACACACTTCTAGGGAGTCATAAGTGATGATTCAGAGGGATTATTTCTGTATGAGTCTGTACATCGATTTTTAGGAAAATCCTACTCGTTATGCCTTTAAGGATACACACAATGCTTTTTTTGTGAATAACACTTAATGTAAACAGAGACTTTGTTTTGTTTACAAGAAAACTCCACAGGGCAACTTTAAAACAATAATGACAAGTGTGCTAAATAAATTAGTTGTTCCAGTGTAGGCAATGTTGAATAATAAGAAACACTACCTCTTTTTGTCATTGATAAGCTCACAAAAAAGTGGCTGATGACGTGTTGCCTTTTAAAAAATGAAAATAAAAACCTGAAAATTTTGTAAATGTAGGTGCATTGACTGACTGATAGCAACTTTCCTTCAGCCTATTGACCTTTATTTGAAATGCTTTCTGGCAGATTGAAAAACAAGAGGTACTGTGAGCACAGTTGAAGTAATGATAATCCTACTTCACATGCAAATCATTTTCTGAATACATACATGAACGAATACATGAATACCGTGCCTGACAAATCTAATGACAGCATGTTCCAGTGTGCTATTACAGATGATGGTGTTGTGGAGATATTTGTATGCTCTTTTGGCATACTGTCTAGCACACTGAGAGCTGAGGGGTTAGAAAAGTCTATACAAACAGTGGGGATTCATGACAAACATTGTGAGATGAGGAAAACAAATGCTGCCAGTAATTCTCCTTTGATCAAAAGGCCAAATCAAGAAGGGAAAATAGAATCTGTATTTCACATGTTGTATGCTCCAATTATTCATTTTGTGTTCATTCATTCATTCAAGAGTTCTGTTAATTCCACATGTATGGTGGTTTGTTCACAATGTAAATTAACACTTAATTGTAAAGCTGTGCATTAGTTCAACTTTGTACTAATGTTGTTGTACACTTATGCATCACATTAGCAATTCATCAGTATCTCTGACTACGTTCAGACTGCAGGCAAAAGTGGCTCAAATCGGATTTTTTTGCTCATGTGACTCAGATCTGTTTTTTTCATAACAGTGTGAACAGCACAAATCACATGGAATCCGACCTTTTCAATTCTGATTTGGTCCACTTTCATATGTGGTCCAAATCAGATACAGGTCTGATTTTTTGCAATGCGACCACAGTTTGAACAGTCATCTGAATTAATACGACTTTTATGTCCTCGTTATAATCTGTTCATGAATTTGCTGGCTTCCACTGCACATGAACTTATAAATGAAACCGTAAACGTTGACCTCAGTGGCCTCCATGTTTACTTCGGTATGACAGCGTGCTGCGTGTGATGCAGGGTTGGAAATTAGCACCCGCCACCCACCAAATGCGGGTGATTTTGTGTTGTTACGGGTGTATTTGCTCAACCTACCAGCCACGGTGGCGGGTAAATAAAAGTAATAATAATAATAACAATAATAATAAAAACTTTATTAATATAGCACCTTTTATACAGGGGGTATAGCTCAAAGTGCTTTACAATAAAGTGAAGAAACAAGAGAATACATAAAAACAGACAGATTAAAAAAAGCACGAATACTGCGCGATAAAATCAAGCAATCAAATGAATAACAAAAGAGGCAGCAAATAGTAAGGACAGGTATGCTAAGAACAGTCGCATATGTGAAAAAAGAAATAAAGCAAAGGAAGACATTAGAACAATAAAATATGTTAAAGATTAGGGGGAAAAAAGGAAGCGTGACAGTTGTTTATTCAGCATTGCTTTTAACTAAGTTCTCAGTTGTCGTTTAAAAATGTTCACAGAGCTTGCATCTCTTACAGCCTCGGGCAGGGAATTCCGTGGTTTTGGTGCATAGTTAGAAAAGGCTGAGCTGCCAATTTTCTTATTTGTGTGATAGTTTGTATTTAAAAAAACAGCAGCAGAGGATCTAAGAGGCCATGAAAGATTACAAAACGACAAAGAATTAGTAATGTAGGCCAGTCCCAAACCATTAAGAGCCTTGTAAACAAGTAAAAGAACTTTAAAATCAATCCTAAAAGACACTGGGAGCCAGTGCAGGTTAGTTAAGACTGGGGTGATGACTGGGGTTGTGCTCTTGCTTTCCTGTTCTAGTTAAAAGCCTGGCAGCAGAGTTCTGAATTAATTGTAGTTTATCAATGGATTATTTTGGAAGACAAAACAAGTTTTTCGGCATCTTGTTGGGATAGGAATGGCAGTACTTTTACAATATTTCTTAAATGAAAGAAAGCTGCTTTGGTTACCTTCTTAAAGTGAGACTTAAAATTTAAGTCCAGGATAATGCCCAGGCTCGTGACTTCTGATCTGACCAGTGGGGCCAAACTGCCAAGTTTGGTGAGAACTAGCTCTCTTTATATTTGTGGACCAACCAATAAAATTTCTGTTTTCTCACCATTTAATTTAAGAAAGTTGGTCTGCATCAACTTGTTTACTGCAGCCAAACCAGTTGTTAAATGACAAAGGGCTTGGTCATCACTTTGGTCCAACGAAATATACAGCTGTGTATCATCAGCATAGCTGTGGAAATTAAGCTTTTGTTCTTTAATAATATCACCCAGAGGAAGCATGTACAGTGAAAAAAAGGAGAGGACCAAGGCAGCTTCATTGAGCAACACCAAAAGGTAACTCATATTTCCTTGATACATGATCTCCCATAGTGACAAAAACTTTCTCCCTGATATGTAAGAGCGGAACCAATTTAAAACACTCCCAGAGAGGCCAACCCGGTTCTCAAGGCGCTCAATAAGAATATTGTGATCAATTGTATCAAACGGAGACCTTGTTGGCATCAGTGTTCATCCTGAGATCGCTGACAACTTTGGTGAGGGCTGTCTCAGTGCTGTGATTTGCCCTGAACCCTGACTGAAACTTTTCTAAAATATTTTTGTTCAGGAAATTGGTAATTTGGTTAAAAACAACCCTTTCCAGTATTTTACTCAAAAACGGGAGATTTGATATAGGCCGATAGTTATTTAAGACGTCAGTATCTAGATTTGTTCTTTTTAACAGGGGTTTTATAGCTGCAATTTTGAAATATTCTCATCCAGTTTCAAGTGACATATTAATGATCTTTCTGACAGAATGATGCATACAGTTAAAACAACTCTTAAAAAATTTAGTGGGGACTGGGTCAAGACAACACATGGAAGACTTGCTTTCATTCACAAGCTTATATAGTTCCTGATCAGAAATAGTGGTGAATTTCGACATATTTATTTTTGCTAAGTCGACTGATGTTGTTATCAGCATCTATGACAATAGCCGCTCTTATGGAGGTAATTTTGTTGTCAAATTCCTCACATCTAGTGGAAGATATTTGGTCCAGGACGCCATTGGCTGGGGCAGGGTTGAGCAACCGCTTTATAGTTGTGAATAGTGTTCTAGGATCATTGTTACTCTCTGCAATCATCGTGGAGAAATTAGCTCTTCTTGCAGAGCGTATGGCAGAGTTAAAAGATATTACTTGTTCCTTGTAAATATTACGATGAACTTTTAGACCAGTTTTCCTCCACTTTCTCCCCACTGCTCTACAAGATCTCTTTCGCTCACAAACAGAATCTGTCATCCAAGGTGATATTTTATCAGATGATCTCTTTTTTTTCTCTGAGTAGCGCAACTGTATTTAAAATATTAGTCAGGTTGCTACTGAAAAATCTATCATTTCGCTTACTGAGCCGTTTATATCAGATAGATTGGATACAGCTCAGAGAATGTACGCTGGGTTTCGGTGTCAAGTGACCTTTTGCGAACAGTAATTTCTTTTGTGTTTGTGGGTGCTGGTAAAAGGGCATCAAAAAATACACAGAAGTGATATGAGAACGGGAAGTCGATCATAGAAACATTAGCAATGCATAATCCTTTTGACATCACTAGATCTAGTGTATTCCCAAGATGGTGGTTGGACTCTGTGATATGCTGGGTGAAGTCAAGGTTCTCGAGGAATGGAAATTCTGAGAATTCAGGCAAGAAACAAGGATTGGGCTTTGGAGGACGATAAATAACAGCACAGAGGACAGGATCTGTGCTGCACAATTTGAATAAAAGTACCTCAAAGCTTATAAAATTATTGACAGATAGCTGAATACATGTATAGGTCATTTTATACACAGCAGCAAGTCCACCACCACAGCCACTGGGTCTAGGCAAGCTAAAGTGTTCATATTCCGGAGGACAAAGTTCAGCAAGCTGGCTATAATCATTTGGCTTCCACCATGTCTCAGTTAAAAACACAAAATCAAGATCTCTGGAAGTGTTAAAACTATTTAGGATAAAGTTTTGTTGGTAAGTGATCTCACATTAAAAAGGCACAGCTTAAATAAATGTAGCTTGGTGATGTGTGGCCGGGGTGGTCAATTTTATGGTAGAGGGCTGCAGAGGGACTGTAGTTAAATTCCTAACATTAACAGCTTTTGTTTTGCATTTTGTAAATTATATCCTGGGGGTTATAATGACTGGTATCGCTGCATCAACATGATTATATGAGGTGAGGTTGGGCGAGATGGCTTTATCTAGGGTATAGATCTTATTAGACAGGGAGCTAGCAGTTTGAGCAGGCCTGGCACCCTTAGTCAAAATACCCTTTTAGGGTTTTAGATAGTGGTGGGATAGGCAACTCAAAATCAGTATATTTTGTACTGGATACATTGCCAAGAGTATACTGTGATGGAGGTAGTTGTGAGTTGTCTCTCAGTAAGAGGAAGAGCAATGTGATGAGCCTTTGCATGAAAGCAGGGCCAGTTCAATGTTCCAGGATAGAAGAGGAGAGCCGCTGTGGTTCAGGTGGAGACTATCACGCTTAAAAAAGCTCAGGTCAGTTCAGGAATGAAGTAAAATTATCCACAAAGGGGATATCCCTGCTGCTGCGTATCTTTTCAGCCAGATGTGTAGCTGGCGAACACATCTGAATTTTACGTCTCCAAAACAAGGCGGCGGTAGCGGACCAGAAGTAGCATATGCAAAGAAATAATGCAGTTGTAACAGAGCGATTTGTGACATTCCACAACACAGATTGAATAGCGAGTCTGCTTGTTTCACTTTAACAAGGAGAATAAGTTGGTCAAAGTTGTCATAATAACTTGGAATTTAAGGAGTGTTGATTGATTCACAACATCAACTCGTGCATTGAGTAACATGCAAGAAAACATTCCACCTTAAAAGTTTCCGGTAGTTGCCGGTAGAGTTTGAGTGAATTACATTATTTTTTCTCCAGTCTACAGCTTGCTAACGTTAACTAGTAAAGATGAAAAGGCAGCAAAACATCCTTTCATTTTTTGGAACAGCTAAAAAGGTCAAAGTTTACGATGATGTAGTCAAATAATTTATGTAAACTTGCCACCGTAGGAACAGTGGTTACATAACCTTCGAAACAAACCACCACGCATGTGCGTGTGTCATAGGTGCGCCCCGGTGGCCTACTTAAACAAATAGCACTACACCTCTGAGTATAGGGAAAAACAGCCCCGGAGGATACGGCTGCCATGAAGGCACTAACCAGCCTGAAGACGGCCCAGTGCATGTGTACTATGTGTGTGTATGCAGTGTTTCCCATACATAGGCTCTACTTGGGTGGCCTGTCCAGGTAGATTAAGACCCGCCCAGGTAGATAAAATCTGAATTCCAATCAAGACGCTCAATTGTCATTTCATAATGTAGGCTACACAGACCAGCAGCACCCTCCACCCCACCCCTTCTCAAGACAATGCACATGTCAGGCATGTCCCCTCAATATATCACTGTAAACATAACTGTATAATTGTAAATAATATGATAATATGCACCCCTTCTCAAGATGATGCACGTCAGGCATGCGTGGCACAGCGATTCATTTAGTAGTTTAGTTATGTAGTTTTTTCCACCACCGATATTGAGGTGATTTAACTAACTTACTGTCAGAACTAAGATGTTATAAAAAATAATCTGTAGAATCTGTGCCCTACTGTGCATTTAAAGATGTTTCTGGTGGAGCGTCATATCCTCCCGGCTCCGCTGAGCCCCATTAATCAGCACGAGTGAATTTTAAATCCTTAATTACAACCCAGTTTACCCTCTCTTTTCCATGGGTCTGACGGTCTGTGTACCCTCCATCCGAAGCTGTGTTCAGCTTGTTTGATAACAGGATAAACAAATATACAATGCATTATTTTATTTTTCCATTTTTTGTGTGAATTAAACAAACAGAAATCCACATTCTTTTCCCGTTTTCATCTTCAAATCGGCAACTGGAATAGAAATTAAACCAAAACCAGAAAACAACTTGTTTTTAGCTTTTATAAGTCAACCCCTAAATCGATAATAAAAACACCACACTCAGCAGTTTGTGTATTGGATGCCTAAATGTCGTATTTAATGTGTTAATGTTACACATCTTATTTTAACTTATGAGGGTAGTTGGACTGGCTCATGGGCAGATATTATGGGGAGACAGGGGGTTCGGACCCCCCCTTTCTGGAAAAAACACACGAGTTGTCCCCCTCAATATATCATTGTAAACATAACTGTGTAATTATAAATAATATGATAATATGCATCATTGCGTTAATTATAGACGCAAAACAATGCCCGTCTCATGCCGCGCCATCACACACAGCGCTGTCATACACGTCACACGCCGCGCAACCCACCACCACAAGTAAATTCTCAACCTGTGGGAAACACCGGTATGAGAGAGAGAGATGTCGGTATGTCAGTATTTTCCTTACAAGTTTAAATATTTGAGGTTTATTATCAGTAGCTGTTGTACGTGTCAAGACATTGGCTTACAAACGAGTCTGTTTTAGTGTACACAAATTGTCAGTCCTCTTTTTGAATATGCTGAGCCATAAACAGGAGCAACATTTGTTTGAAGTGTAACCATATAGCCAAAGATTAATCTCAGACCTATTTTTTGCTTATTTGACACAAAGTTTGGTTGTATTTTATAAAACCAATTCTGGGAGCTGCCAAAGTGCTCATCAGTGCTCATCTTTTTTTATAGACCTCAGATTTCTTTGTCACGTCACGCACGAAAATCACACTAATATAAGATGGAAACGGATGCATCATTTTCTGCACAAACATGCACCCTTGTGTGCCATTTTGGAATGAACAATATGTACTTGTATCAGTTCCAACACATAATGTTAATAGCCACCCATATACTCACACTCAGTATAATTTTATTTTTAGGTTATTACCTCTTCCAAGAAGGCAATAAGATCCAGAAGCACATTAAAAGCTCTAAATACTTTCTATTATTAAAATAACAAATGTGAGTGCTTTCTAGTTAATATCATACACTGAAAATAATTCAGTTTAAAATTCAGCATGGACATCAACATACTGTATCCTTTCTGAAACTGTAGCTTGGCTCCTATCAAAACTAAGGACATTGCGTAACATAACATATTAACACACAGTGGAAAAAATAACAGAAACACCTCAAACGTAAAACAGTTCAATACAACAACAACACAAACTGCAACTTTAAAAATTGCCATGTAGTGGAATCAGCACTTCTCTGCTATTATTAGGCTTCAATCACTCTCGCACTCGAGGCATTTGCCAGCTGGGGGAGACAAACAAACATATACAATGATGATGACGAGGTTTTCCCTCCTCATAAGTACTTGAAGAAAGTACTGTGAGTAAGTGAGTTTTAAGGCTGTAGTGGGGAAGCAATGCAGAAAGCTGAGAGTGCAGGCTACGGCATGGATAAATGTTTATGTACCACATGAATCCCTCCATATCGCATGCTGCTCTTTCAGGACTATGATAAATGAAAGCAATATTGAGACACAGAGTGTGTAGTAATGTTCTGTCTTTCTTTAGAATGGTCTTTCTTTAATAAAAACAATAGCTGACAGGCATTTTCCCATATTTTGTTATCAGCAATTTCAAATTAGTAGATTTCATAACAGTATTATGAGTTACATATCCAATAATAGTGTGAACTGACATTTATAGTGAACTCAATGCATGTGGTATATTTAAACGACTTTGTATATAGTACAAAGACAGAACCATAACAACAAGGTTAACTGCAGATTTTGCTTTTCAAAAACTCTCTTCTCCTCTTATATCCTAAACCTCTATTACTTTTTTCCCATGAATATATATATATATTGGTTATATAAGCGTTCCAAGTAAGTTTCAGCAAACCTTGTTACTGTGCAAACTTGTTGTAAATTGCTTGTTTCAAATTGATGAATGCCACCTTTTCAAGAGCAGGTGCATGTTTGTGAGAATTGATTATTAGCATAATTCATTCAAGTGTCACGGCGGCTGCCTCCGTTGTTTTTATTTTGCCCATTCTGCCTCTCTGTCCCTCCCTTCAGCCACATTCCCACTTCCCCAGGCCCCTGCATTTCTATGAAGCTTTGCAGTCACTGCCATTCTCCATCCGTCCACCAGATACACCCAGACTTTGTGACTGACAATAAGGATTCTTGTTTCACTCAATTTGTGGGCACGTTTCATTTACAAAAAACTCACCCTACAGTAAAAAAACTTCATATACTGTGGAGCTTGAAGTCCTGCTGTCGGAAATCAGTAGATGAAACAAATTAAGCAGTGTCTGTAGTGATAGACAAGAAGTTAGATGCCAAAAAGTACGTCTTGCTAAAGCAAAACGGTACATGACTTAAATATGAGGTGGTCAAGGGGATGTAAAGCACTTTGTAACACTGTTAAGAAAAGTGCTATATAAATAAGTTTATTATCATTATTATTATGAGAGAATAGATTACAGTACAGGTGACGTTACACTGTCAGGTGCAACAGAGAAAATTCCCTTGGAAAGCCATATGGTGAAAGACCCTCAGGTACTGTTGAAACTGAGAAACAAATACTGAATTGTTTCATAAAAAGTCATAATGCCAAAATACTCAAGCCAATACAGTCTCAAAAGAACAAAAACACGGCAACAAAAAACTGTTGCCAGACCTCTCAGTAAACTGGCAAGCCGTGACACACATTATACAGTGATACAGTGAACAGAATATTAATTTTACATTGTTTTATTGTATTGGATTTTAGGGGATTTCAGTAACATATTTAAACCCCAAATGTATTTAGAATAAAGCAATATAGGCTAATGCTCATGTCAAATGTTTCCCAATGTGTAGAGAGGAAGATTATTTATATTATTTATATGACTCATACAGCAGACCTGCACTCATGACGTGAACTCATACGTTTCGCTTGTACGTACCACTTCTCACATGAGGCCCAATGTACTTTCAAAGACGTACAGGCAGTACTGTACTGTATGTGTGAAAGTGAGAAACTTTACTTCCATGTAGGGATTCGCTCAGAGACGTAAGTGGGGACCTGCTGAGCCTCACACTGACGCTGCATCGGTTGCCATGGGATTAATGAGATGCTGTAGCTCCCCGAAAAGAGAAAAAAAAACACTCTAATGCCATTGTTGCATGCTGTTCATTATAATTAGCTTTAGATTGCCTCTCAGTTCTCTGAGGGCATGAAGGAATTGGAGTGTTTTTTGAGCTGCTTTGGAGTTTGTCTTCCCTGATGGATAGCCTTGGTGTTAACTGCTTTTCATGAGGCTCCAATTCGAAACAATATTAAATATAATGTATACCAAGGTGGTGCAACAAACACAAAATAAACAGTAGGTTTAATGTCACATATATAGCTCGACAGCGACTCAGGATGACACAGAAGCCAAGCAGAGTAATAAAAACACAACATACAATAAGCACAGCCAGTTCCTGTTCCTCACAGACTTCAGACTCTGGTACATGATATGCTAACTGTAAGAGTAGCTGAGCTTGCAGTGCTGTAAAAGTATATTACAGTCAAGAATGTATAGTATGTAGGGAAAGCTTGTCAAAGCATATATCCATGAAAGACTCTCCTTCCTACACAACCCTCACACTTTTTATCTGTAACCAGTGATACATATAGCTGTCACCGGGTTCAATTCTAAGGAGCATACATGGGTTTTAAAGATGCGGAAACACAGCATGAAGGAAAAATAGCTAAACTTCAAGTACCGTGTAACGATACTCATAGATTTAATAATGAACTTAAAATTGTGCTTTGTTAAAGATGTTGGGTCAATAAAACCAATTGATTACTGAGTTGTGAGTATTTGATTGCTACAGCACCACCAAAGAGCAAAATCTTTTTAAAGCAACTCTGGGGAACTTTTCGTTTTATGCTGATGTTGGCGTTCCCTGTGGACAAAGGCGGAAGTGTTTCATCTAACGTTAGGCTACATGTTCCCTCCGCTTCACTCCCCGCTGCAAGGAGACTGCTTCTCTGGGAGGAGAGCGGGCGGCAGCTCCGGAGACGGACCTTCAGTTAGCGGCTGAAGCAACTGGAATTCAGCCAGAGCAAACCCCAGCGCCGTTTCGTCTGATATCGTGGAAAACCCTGACCTGGTGGCAGGCATTAAGAATAACTGTTAGAAACTAATAGAAATAGCCAATCTTCTTGCTGTTGGTCTTGTTTGCTTATGTAGGTCATATAGAAGCATCAGTATTAAATTGAGACCGTTTCATGACTACAACTGTAGTTAAAAACTCCATAGAGTACTTTTAAAGTTGGTATGCTGAGAAGGAAGAAGTGGGCACTGGATTTGGCATTTATGAGACAGTACTACAGAAACTGATTGTTACACTTGAGAGTACTGGCACATCAGTGCAGACTCAGGAGGCTTGGCTTAAAACAAAAAGTTGTACTCGTTTACTTCATCTAAGAAGTCTTAAAGTCGGGAACATGAAGGTGGCCAAAAACCAGATATAGGCAGGGAGAACTGGAATGGTTCAAACACTACAGAGTGGGAGCAGTTCTCTACGTGTAATGAGGCTAATTGCTAACGGGGAGCAGCTGTGCAGGCACGTGAGTGGACCAGGTGAGGAATGGCAGATCTGCAATGACAGAGGCAGATGAAACTACCACCAGATGCTGACCATGTTGATTTGTTTTTCATCTGATTTGATCACAATTAAGATTAAGAATGGGGGCGTTGCCCTCCTGCTAAGCTGGTTAGATACCTAGCTACATCCATGAAAAACAGGGACAGAATAAAGACCAAATAAATGTGTGCATGAGATTGACACAGCTGTACAGGTCGTTAGAAGTTCACTTATAGGTTTAACAGCTCTTAAAGCAACATATTTCTTCAATCCTCTTAAAAAAAACTTTATCTCAGCTTCTGTGTTGATTGAAGAAGACTTCAGCAGGACGGATACAGTACATTACTGCTCCTGATTAGTTAGAGAAGAAATAAATATTGCAACTGCCTCTTAATAAGAAATTGGCTAACATGACCACAATGCAGGGTTTGAGCCTAAATCCACATCTCCAACAATGTCCCCCTTAAAACATAAAATCTCCCATCATTACAACCTACCTACACCCAATTGTCCCCCATAAAATCAAGGGCAGGATCTAAGCTGGTAGCAGATTCTCAGTCATTGTAGTAAATTTTATGCTGTCTCAACATTTATTTTATGAGTTTTTAAATAATTACCCAGGTTTGCCTCTTTCAGGTGATCAAAAAGACCAACAGCAATGAGTCTGTCATTTAATAAGCAATCTTGCATTAGCTGACTGCAGATGTCATAATCCAGTCCCGTGAGTCTATGTTGTATAGAATAGTTGGAATCCTTGAGTTGTACTTTTAAGAAGATAAAAACCAATATCTGATCTTTGGACATTCAGAGCGGAGCAGCAGCTTGTCTGTCAATCTGTGCAATTGTAACGTTTGCTAACATTAGCTCAGCAGCTAAAGAGGAGACTGAGAGCTGTCAGCAGGGTCAGTTTAGAAGAGATCTGATATTTTCAGCTTTAATTGTCAGACATGATTTTCCAGATGTTTGTCATTATTGCCTTAGACAACATCATAGCATGCACCACCAGATATCATTCCACTTTTGGAATGCAAAGATAAGAATAATGGAAAAGTAACTTTAAGTATCACAGCAATGTGAGCTAAAGTAAATAAGTCTGGGTTTCTTGATATAGATTGATTACGAAGTTCTTTTAAGCTGACTTCAAGCAAAATACTGATTATGTTTATCAGTTGCACTTTTAAACCCCTGTGAAACAAAGGGGTAAACTTTATTACCCCTTATAATTTTATAAAAATTCTATTTTATTTAGAGTAATCTATTATTTTGCATCCATTTTTCACAGTGTTGTTCATTGTCCCTCTTAGATGGAGAAGTGATCCCCTAGAAAAGTACTACTGGGGCCCATTTGACCCCCTCCTGACTGAAACCCTGCAATGCCAAGCTGAGTGTTTAAAGCAAAAGCAAAACGTTTACTTCAGTCTGATTCTCAGGCTCCCAAATGTAAACAACAAACTTATTTCAAAAGGTACGTAGGTTAATGGGTTTTTATCAACCTACGCACATGTGAGATATGAGCCTTGCACTTCACTGCTGGCAGAGATACTTCTATACCGAGGAACGTCATTTCCCATCCCTCATACAACATTAACACCCTCCTGCCCTCAGGCACTTGCGTTGATCATGCAGGCTATGTCAATTCAAGTCTGAAGGGGTAGCCTAGTTATGGGAACTGGGCCCATGACACTGAACAGCCAATGCTTGTAAACCAAGGGGAGACATTTATCTACCAATCATTCAACACTTTTTAAATAATTCCAGTGTGCAGAAATAACTTCCACCTCCCACAGCGCCTAAGTAGCTTTTTAAAAAAAAGACTTATCTCCTGCCGGCTAGGCTCATACATGGATAATTGCACGACTTGAGGTCTAAATGCAGATACAGAAGGATAGCAGGGTGCCCATTCTTCTCATAGATAATAACCATGTGCATATAAATATTCCTGTCCCAGGCACTCAGCACATGTTACAAAGAGAATGGACTGAGGCAGAAGCAAAGGCACATACAACAAAAGCTATGATGTTTGTTGTTGTAAATTGTGGTAGTTACAGCTCTGTGGAACCAAGTAGAAAATCTATGGTGTAATTTATTTTTGGATTAAAGGGGACATTAAGTGATCTATAACTCCTATTCTGTTTATCAGCAATTTACAGAAACTACAACAATAGTGTAGCCTAACTCCTCTGGCATCTTCTTCACCTCTTCCGCCCTCCTTTATTTACAGTGGGTTATAATTGGTACCAACAATTAAGTCACATTTTCGTTAGACACAAGTGAATCACAGAAAGCTCTTGTAATAAAGCTCACTGCAAATACTAGACAAAAATACAACATACTATTAATACTGCTGTATTTTTATCTGTGTTGTTGGGCAAGAAAGCTTCATGGATAGAGCTATTTTGTGCTACAGGGTAGTAAAACAATAACTTACTACCCCTTTAAAGGATGAGCAAATGAACAGTTCATGAATGTATATCCTCAGACAGATCTATCAGCTTTATTTGTGAATATGAACAGCTCTATCTTAACGCTATTCCCTATCTCCGCTGGCTTAGCTGTGGTTTGTCTGGCTGAGAACCAAAAACTCCACACTACCATTAGACCTCTGCCAAAACTGGCAGGACCAGGGTGGCACCAGCCATGACTCAAGACCTGGCTAATTAGGCTTGGACAACACTGGCCACAGGACCACACTGGCCTAATGATTACCACTAAGAGACTGTAACAAATGTTTTGTTAAAAAAAAAAAAATGGCGCAATAATCATCTATAACATTAACAAGTGTTTTATTTATAACTCCCACAAAATAAGAACCTAGAAAAGAAGGCAGATTGTCACTTGCCTGGTATTCATGCTGCAGCACTATTCTCACTGGTATAGCTTTTGTTTAAGTTGGTCTTCCTGTCTCCCAAAGGTGACAGCCTGAATCTAATCTGAATCGTTAAGTTAGTTTTATTTAACTGTTGAGCATAATTATCCTTGACTCGTTAGGCCATTGAGTTTTAGTAATTAGTATGTATTCATTCAATTCCTCTTGTGATTTTTTTGTGTTTTATTTGATTTATGTACATCTTAAATGATTATGGCTTGCTTTGGTAATAATTACACAAAGTGTAATATAATAATATAATAGTTAAAGTTAAAACCCAATTGATTTTTTTTTTTCTTATAGAAGTACTTCAATGATTTAATACTGTACTTCCATAAAGTCGGGGGTCTCAAAAGAGACCGATAAAAAAATGGAAACAGCAGAGGCCAAGTAGTATGGGTCTATCTCCAAAAATCACGGGTTCCTAAATTTCCCATAAAGCAACTCAATAGCATCTTTCATTAGGCCTACCCTGTCTGGTAAATAACCCACTTCTCTGAAACCTCGTCCACAGTTTGTAATGAATTCTGTGAAATAATTTAACCCCTCAATGTCAAGCCAAGATAACCGAATAACTGAGTAGTACTCCTGTAACGAGTGAACCAAACTTTATGTGTAAAATCGGTGGAATGACCCTTTAAAAGTAAAGGGTTAAATTAAAGATGAACAAGCCTTAACTGATATAAAACAAACAAACTTTTATGATGAAGTCCCTGGATGAACACTGCATTTGGTTGTTTCTAGACTCAAACTAAGTGTTGTCTCATGCACAACAGCTGCATATGAAAAAGAAATAATGCAAAGAAAGCGTTGAATGATATGAAAATAAACAATTATCAATTAAGTCCAATATAAATTACTGATTAAAAACAAGGCTAAAAGGAGACACTTATTTTCACCGCTCATAGGATACAATACACAAATGCAAAATAAGTGATTTTTATCATCAAGAGAAATTAAAATTATTTTCTCAGCAGTTCCAAAACTGTTGCAACTAAGAAGAGTGACTATACATTGTGTCCTCGGGTTGGGTCAGATGGAAGCAGGTGTAGTAAAAGAGGGAAAGTTTGCATCCAGCCTGCAGTATTTTCAAGTACAATTTCTAATCAACTGGCTATTATTTCATGTTGTAGTGAGAGCAGAATATGGCTTCTGCATGGAAACATTGCAATGTTGCAGATCTCCAACAGAACCAGAAACATTGACTGCAGCTGTGGAAGCAGCTGACTGGTGCTGGTTGTGTTTTTTTTCCCCCATTTGGCCACAGACCTGAGTCAATGATGTGAACAGTGTTTCCCATACATACATAGGCTCCACTTGGGCGGCCCGTCCAGGTAGATTAAGACCCGCCCAGGTAGATAAAATCTGAATTCCAATCAAGACGCTTAATTGTCATTTCATAATGTACATAGACCAGCGGCACCCCCCACCCCACCCCTTCTCAAGACAATGCACATGCCAGGCATGTCCCCTCAATATATCATTGTAAACATAACTATAATTTTAAATATTATGATAATATGCATTATTGTGCAGATGCAAAACAACACCTGTCACACGCCACACCACGGCATCACACACAGCGCTGTCACATGCGTCACCACCCACCACCATAAGTAAATTCTCAACCTGTGGGAAACACTGATGTGAACGACTGTGTAGCTTCTTTATTGGAGAGCTTAATGGTCTCTGTATTTCATGTAGTACAGGTGGAGGTATAGTGCCTCCCTGAAGCGAGCCACCGACTGTGGTGCACAAAATAGCTTTGAAGTGTTTCCAGTAATTGTTCCTGCTTCACACAGAGAAGAAACGCAAACATTTGTAAGACAATAGATTTGTCCCTGAATCTTCATGCTGTTTAAGATCCTGAATGTAAAAATCAGCCTGGGTCCTGTGGTCTTGTCTTTGAGGCCAGCTGTACACAAACCAGCCCTAAAAAGTGTTAAGTCTTACAGGAAGTCTCTGCTCTGCTATCATCAAACACCTTGTTTATGATACTGTTTTCTGGCCCCATTTGTCCTCACACAGCAAGGCAGAAATTAATGAGTCAGTCCTTTTTCTCTCTGGCACTTATCATCCAAGAGACGTACTGCAATAAAAGACAACTCTGCAAGAATATTACTGAGCTCACATGAAAGACATGGAAAAGAAATGGATTCAAATTACTAATAAACTAAAAACACCTCTGATTTAAGTGAAAAATGTCCTTTTACTATAACAAATAGAATACAATAAGAAATAATCCCAAAGCAGTTTGTACACAATGACTAGGTTCTGCCAAACAAGTGTTAAATGAGAGATGCACTTCAAAGCATTCTAATAATTATTATAAAGGAAATCCAGCAAATGTCCTTCTTACATACTTCTTTCAACAAACTTTTCAACTAACTAAGCAGCTCTTTTATCTTATTTTCAACAGAGGTGCATGTTCAACCAGTGACATTATGTCCAGTTTCCTGGGCTGTGAAACCTTTCACTTTCAAGTTTAGATATGTGACTTCCTGTCCACACAGAAGAATTTCCACCCTAACACATAACCAACACTAGTACCATAATTCATCTTGGACAAATTGGATAAAACTACAGGTATCTACCAACCCAATCACTGTGATTTATTTGTTGTTCCTTTGGTTTTCTCTTTTCTATTGAGTGTTTAATACATTTTCTTTGGTATGTTTTTCCATTTTATCACTTAAAGTGATAAAATGGAATAACAAGATGGATGAATGTTTTTATTTTATCTACTTGGACCTAAACTTTAGCTAAAATTACACTGAAACTTTATTTGTACAAAACTTCTTAAAAGACTGCAATACGAAGTGAGGCAGCAAGAAATGAAAACAGATTTTAAAAAAGAGATAAAACAATTACAAAGAATCACAGGGTCACTGATGCAAATCACCTGAAATCAGGGTCCAACATCTCAACCGAGCCATGATAATGCAATCCTAGTAGTGCAGTTCTGGACCAGCAGTTCCTGCTCAACCAGCCCTACCAACGGGCAAGATTATAATATCTCAATATTTTTAGGCTATGCTACGATATACAATATATATCTCAATATTTTCACATTTTCTCTAAAATAACATACCGTAAATTCTCAAATAGTGGCTGAGGCCTTTATTTAGCTCACCTGCAGAAGCCAGAGGGTCTTTATTTGCAGGATTATATTAGAGACAGGCCTTTATTTCTACTTCCCCTCCATGTATTTTTATCTGTTGTGTTGTAAACGCTGCCTGTTTTTAATGCATAAATAAATAACTAAAATGCGTAGCGAATAACTCAATTTAACGATGTGGTCATTGGCCATATCGCACATTAACTGATGTTCGAATATATCGGATATATTCGATATATCGCCCAGCTCTAACCGGCAGGTGTCGACAAGTCAGTGTGCGCCATCTACAGGTAAGGAAAGTAATAACTGCTGCAATCGAGTACTCAAGTGCACCACCCACGGATGAAACATACAGAAGAAATGAACATAATTCAACTGCTGCCATACATTTAATTATCCCTTCAGGGTGAAAAACAAAAAGTGGCAACTGCTGGCTTTGAAGTCTTTGAAGCAGCCTGGATGAGGTGAAAAAGTCAAACCAGAGTTCACCATCAGACAAGGCTGCAACATCATCATTATCATCCAGTGCATGCAGCACATTTCTGAAGCCACCATACATATCTTTTATTATTTATTTATTTATTCATTATAAATATTGTAGCTGTTTGGTTATCTATTCATTATAAGTGTCATGAAATAATAATAGCCCCAGTTCAGAGAAGAGGATTATGTTGCAGGTGTGGTCCTGAGAAGTTTTTATATTTACTGTGAAACTAGTTCAGCTTTGGAATCCACTTTAACCATAAATTCAAGATGCCATCTTCAACAAAAGAGCAACAAAACGAGCTACAAGCTTTTTCAATCTACCTTTAAACGTGAGTGTTCGACAGTGGCATTTCTGAATGATTTAAACTACATGGGCCAGAATGGGGCCAACAGTTCCTTTAGAGGGCACAGATAAAATAACCCTAAAACTAAGCACTTTTAGTAGTGGTGTGATTCTGGAAAAAAAAGAACTGTGAGAAAAGCCAAGTGAGATCTGTCGTCTTTAAAAAATAAAGTACAAAGTGTCATGGATTGGTGTCATGTTGCCAACAAAGTTAACATATTCAGATTTGTACCTTTGTATGATGGTGGAAAAATGTAACAAACATTGAGACAACAGATCAATAAAAAAGAAACAATGCACAGATCATAGATACGTGACTTACACACTCAAATATCTTTAAAGATATGAAGAGTTCATTTGCAAAAGCAGATAAATGGACTTCTTAAAATGAACAAGCCAACACCAGTCCCCATGAGTGCACAATAAAAAAGACATGATTTAGGAAAATAAATAAAAACTGAGATTTGTCAGGATGTAATACATTAAACGCTGATATACAGGACAATAAACTGAGGTTTTTCCAAATGAACCCTTCATATATTACACTAAGCTTATAATACAGAGTAAACACAAAGAATTAAAAAGTATCAATGCTTGTATTAAATACATGACTTACCATCTCTCTACTTTGCATACGAAAAACAGCCTATAAGGCCAATAGTATTCTAGTTAAATCATCTTAAAAACAAAAGCAGAATGAAAACACCCAACAAGTAATTACCAGACTTTGTAGTCTAGTAAAAAATAGACCACACAACATTCAACTCAAAAATGTCAGCAGCAAACAAGCAACATTTAATGAATATATCGTTCACAACATCGACAACTAAACAGCAAGTTCAATGTTAAGTCACATACAGCCACTACATTAAGCATCAGTAAAGCCTGTTTCTAACTAAACTGTAGTTTGTTTGTTTTGACTCCATTATAGCAGCTATCTTAACTTAACAGTATTAATCACTTACAGTCTTGCAGTGGCATGACAATGACCACATCTTTATACTCGTTATTTTTATGTTTTTAGGATTAGGTCATCTACTTGATCTTCCCGTGGGAGCGCAATACCGCCTTTGACCACACAAACTGGCATTTACTAACCGTTAGAATCCCGAGGGGGCGCTGTTTCACCAATTTGAAGAAACTCAGTGAGAAAGGAGGAGGAAATGGCTGCCAATACCAATACAGTGACTGTTAAATGAAAAAAAAAAAACTTTTATTAAGATGACAATGATAGCTAGTTTGAATAGTAATGTACTCCTGGTTTGCTTTGGTTCCTGAGAGAAAACACCTCTGCATTTTTGTAGGGCTGCAATTGGTCCAGGCTTGTTGTAACACAGACCTACCTGCCCCAGGAGTTCAAAATGTGACCTAAATTGCAAAAAATAAAAGAAACAATATAAGATCATTTATATAAGACAAGATAGAACTTTATTTAACCTGAGGGAAATTGTTGTGCAGCAGTACAAAGTCGGAAAGAGTGTAAAACATATAAAATCAATAATTAGATATCCGAAATTCACAAATCCAAAATATACACAATGCCAGAAATATAAACAAGGTTAACGGTAAGGATCATAAGTTGCTCATATCTTAAGATATGATCAAAATACAAAATACTGGATCCCAACACGCACAAAAGAGAATCACTTCATTAGTCCATGGCCTCATTCTCCACCAAAGTGAAATCTTTAATGTGTTTTTGAGATACTGGTATCCTTATAATAAACAAACAAACAAACGGGAGCACCCAAATCAAACCAAATAAAACTGTTGTCAGATTTAAAAACAACAGTAAGTTTAGGTTCGAAATCTGTTTGAACAGCATCATAGTTATAGTCCAATAAATGACAGCATAAAGTTCTGATGTGAATTAAGTTTCAATTTAATATTATAGCCTAACATTAACTTTAATTAAACAGCTACTGCCCAACATGATTCAAGCATCCAAATACTCCAAAATACATCCAAGATGACACTAACAAGGAATGTGATTTTTAAAGAGGTCATTTAGAGCAAACACAAGTCAGCTGGTGCCTCCAGCCAATCTGACATTTATAAATTGGATGTATACTGACACAGAGTCCATTCACACACTCATTGAAATTTGATTTGTATTAAGGATTGTTTTATGTTTGTCATTAGTGAGTTGTAAACATCCAATCGTGTCAACAATAACCTCATTCTGAATATGAAAATATAAATATGATGGCATTGTTATGAAGTCTATAGTCTGGAATTTAAACACTGTATCTTTTTTATTTTGGGGTTTGGCATAAGTATATCCGTGGAGTCAAAGGATCAAAATAACAGTTCACTAATGAACACAGTTTGAATGTCAAACTGTAGAAAATTAGATGGAAAAAGTGGCCATTCCATGAAGTGTAAGACCTGAGCAGAGTTTAGTTTTACATTTGAAGTGTCAATATGTATGTGAACACACTTATTTATTCATTAAGTGTTCTCATAAGACTCATGCTTAATTGTCACAATATTATTTTGAGGCTGGGGGTAAAAAATTAAATCCAGTTATTGATGAAACAATTTACAACAAACTACTGTGGCTTTATTTTAGAATTTGGTGTTGCATTTTGCTTAATTAGACCTCTTCTCAGGACCATGTGAGCAGCTACAGCCTGTATTTGATTGACATCTTCACTTTCCACAAGTTATACTTTTAGCATTCTTGTTAATACATGATGTACTGTTGTGTTCTGTACTAACAACATGATGCAATATGTGCACCGATGGACATCAATCAAATTGCAACTTTTGCAATTAAATTGAACAAAACGAAAGAAATGTTTTTTACAAAGATCTAAGACCACATGTTTGTTTTCTGATATGTTTCTGAAAGCTGTCTCACCATCGTCTACAATTTATATTAAAAAAAAAAAGAAAGAAAAATCAAGCATTTTTCAAGTGGATATTGTCTGTTTTGATGTACTTCTTTTTGTCAGTTTTCTAGTATGAACACACTACATACTCAACATCTGCCTAGAATTACAGTAGTATGTAGTATGTATCTGGGACACAGCTAAATGCTGCATTCTCGTTGTGTTGGAGTTACCTTAATTACCACTTTCCAACTTGTAAATACCATTCACGTCAACATTAAAGTTGTCATTACATAATTGATCATTTTTCTTCAATATGTCCAATTTGGCACTATATGTTATCCTACATGACCTGAATGCACCATTATGCTGCGTTCCCATCCAGTGGGTTGGATGAGATCCGAAAGTTTCCCATGTTTACAGCTTGGGAAGTTCACGTCATCTGATGGTTGTTTGGCTGCAGAGTTGGTCGTGCCAGGGTTAAAAAATACTGTGCATAGACAGTGTAGAGTATTATCCATTAAATTTGGGTTTAATTACGTTAAATGACTGGCTTTGGGTGGCGTGAGGCATCACTGTTTGTTTGGTTTTCAGGCACTTTCTTACTAATAAGCACCAAGTTAGATATATCAGCACTTTCAGAGTTTCCCAGTTGTAATTACAACTTAGATGGTGACGTATTAACAAGTCAGAAACTGGTAATTACAATAACTCTGATATGACATGAATGTGGCTTAATCCCCAGCATACTGTTGCCCGGCCCAATTTCAACCTGAGCAGACGTCTAATCAGACAGAGTAATTGAAGACACCTGTGGATAGATTTAACTGAAAAAGGATACTGGATCACAGACACATACAGTCTCTATTTTTATATACAGAATATTGAACTGTGCATATCCTTCCTCCAGAAAAATTGGCTATATAAAGTTTTGGAACAGAACTCATAACAAGCTTTTAAACTGATGATGCACTGTTCAGAGCATAACTTTGCTTGGACATCATATTAATGTCCTGTATATCAGCATTTAATGTATTACATCCTGCCAAGCTTCTCTCATTCCTCATAAATAACTTCTCAGAAACAAGGTTTTGCTGTGTTTGGAAATCCTCTCGTTTAGTTTGTACCTTGAAGTGTCACCGTGACATTTCCTTGGCTTGGCGCCTGTTGAATTGGCAGAGGCAGTTCATTGTTATCCCAGTGTAAATCCCAGATAATGGAAAATAAGCTTTTCCCAGTTTGCTTTGCAATGGTCCTCTCAGTAATGTGTTTGAGGAAGCGGGGACGGCAGGTGGCAAGTGACTCTGGAGCCTGATTATTGAACATTTTATGAACTGCGCTGTAGCTGGATCAACTTCTCTTTAATTTTAACATCAGTGTGCCCACCAACACAAAAGCCTTTGTAGTTCATAATACCCCCTTGGTGACCTGCCATTACTGACTGCTTTAAATTCAACTTCACAGTTGTTTTCTTTCATATCTGCACTCCATGGCTTTTTCTTGCATTTTCACAAAAACAAATACCTGTTTTGTGGCTGCTGCTGACTGATAAAACGCAGTGATGACTCAGCCCTTAAACAGTTTGTAAAAGCTCTTATTTTTGGTTTTCTAAACATACAGCGTCTGCGAAGAACTCTCTGGTGTGTTGCATCCAAACAGTGTTTTTTTTTAAAATATATATATAAATAGATGAAATTAGCATGGTCAGTAATAGCCATGGTAGGATAGAGCATCGTCTACTGTACACAAACTGAGAATTATGTAGGTGGCAAGTATCAAATATTTCTAAAATTCCCCCATAATACCTCCTAAGGAAGCATTTCAGCCACTCTGAACTGAACATCACCCTTTTTTAAAGTCAGACAGAGATTACGCAAATATTTGCATCCACAATACGGTCCACCTCCCCCACCGCTACCTTTGCCAGCAGTATGCATCACATTTGTGTCCCACATTATGCCAACCTACCTTTTAATATTCACAAGGAATCCTCACAGTAGCTGCTTGGAAATAACTTAATTTAGACTCCAACTGCTGGATAATTCTGAATCTCAAAATGCAATTAACACAGGGGCCAGCCATATTATTTCTTGGCAGTCGTAAAGTATTTCTCCGAAATGAGAAGATTGGCTGATATGAGGAACCATAAGATATCCTGTGTACATTGGGTGCAGTATTTACTGCATGTACCTGTAATTATGGCTGTGGGGGGAGGGGGAGGGGGAGGGGGAGGAGGAGGGTGGGGCTGCATTCCCGTTGCAATCTGTGGTGGAAAATCCATCTTCCTCCCTGAAGGGTCATGTGGTTGTCACTGGAGAGGAAATTATTATTGAGTTATCAGGAAACATTACTGAGCTTTAATTTAATGGTATAATGCTACTGAGCACTGGTGATGATGAGGAGCAGAGAAGCATACAGTACGATGGTTATATCTGTAAACTGTGTATTTAATTTTGCA
>NTHP01000817.1:111858-114606 GCA_003416845.1 Oplegnathus fasciatus | reverse complement strand
TACTCACACACTGCTACTTGTAGTGGAGTATTTTCACAGTGTGGTATTAGTACTTTTACTGCAGTGAAGGATCTGAGTACTTCTTCTAACACTGCATCTTATCTATCAGAATAGGTCTAAATACACTGATCGACACACAAACATCTCTGATAACCATCAACACAGTTTGTGGAAAAGTCAGATTAGAGACGTCTGCAGGGGCAATAAAACAGGTTTCCAAATGTGGTGACAGAGTCATAACACACGATCAATATGAGATCAATATGAGATCAGTGGCGCCTGTAAACAAACTTCATACAGCTGAAACACTTCAACACACTCCCTTTGGTGTACTTATGAGACACTGTTGAAGGCTATTAAATGATAGTCGATTGACTAATAGATTAATAATGAACTATTCTGATAATCAATACCCTCCAGTCTCTGGGTGTGATGTGGCCAGACTGGTGGCTGTTCCTTTGAAGATAACCCTGTCTCTGTCTGTGTTGCCCAGGTAACCAGGAGCGGGGTTGGAACGACCCCCCTCAGTTCTCATACGGCCTTCAGATGGCCCGCGGACCACAGAGGACCCTCCTGAACAGGAGAGCAGCTCCACCTGCAGCTTCAGGTCTGATCCAGAACCAGCTGGTTCCTGTTTGTGTTTTCATGAAGCGGAGACGAACACACACTGTTCATAAAGTTGTGTTGATTGAAGTCAGAGGTGTGTGTTTGTCTGAGACTGTGGCCCCCCCTCAGACAAAGCTGGTCTTAGTTTACTTGCAGAGTTCCGCTCAATTCCTGGATGTCTTTGGGATCATGATGATGTTATTTGCTGATATTGCTGTTCGACAGAACTTCAGACACCAAATACACAAAAAAGATCTGTCCTGAGGTGTTTAACACACACACACACACCACACACACACACACACACCNGCACACAACACACACACCACACACAACACACACACCACGCACACACAACACACGCACACACAACACACGCACACACCACACACACCACGCACACACCACGCACACACCATACACACATACACACATACACACACACCACACACCACACACACACACACACACATTTACCAGGCATCGTGGATTATAATGTTTTCAGCGTAACTCCAGAACACAGATTCACTTGGTTGGTTGGTTGATTGGTTGGTTGATTGATTGGTTGATTGATTGGTTGGTTGATTGATTGATTGGTTGGTTGATTGATTGATTGATTGATTGATTGGTTCTACAGATGTTGGTCAGTAAGTGTCCCCACACAGACCTTTAGATGCTTCCACCAAACTTGAGTAAAGACGCACATGAAGCGTGACAGAATAGTCAGAATAGAGACGCCACATGGAGTCAACAAGAGCTGTGATTGGTCAGTTTGGGCTCCTGAACAACAACATGAGGCAGATTGAAGAAAGACTCACGAGTCTTTTCATTAACAGAGACGTCCCTCAAACATCTTGTTTCTGATTGGTCCCCAGGTGCAGGAGCCCCACCCGTGACTCCTCCCTCCTCCAATCCTCTGGCTCCACCTCCAAGTGGTGTAGCCCCGCCCACTGTACACCTAGGTAAGAAGCAGAAGAAGAAGAAGGTTTTATATCTCGTCATCGTGGTTTCTTCATTCTTAAATTCTCTGAACTCTTCGTCTCTTCCTCACAGCTCATCCTCCTCCTGGCGGTGTGGCCACGCCCCCTCCTTCTCTGGGACCAATGAGAAGTCAGAGAGAGGCCGACAGCGGCCAATCAGAGAGTGAGCCTGATGTAGAGGGCGTGGTGTTGGTGTTGAACCGAGCGCTCGCCGCCTGCAGACAGACGGTTAAGGTGAGTTTCAGACAGACCTCCGCTGCAGCAGGGGGCGCCGCACAGCTCACGGACATGAGTTTATCACGCGTGTCGATGGTGGTGCAGTATAAAACATTAAACTCATCAAACACTGTCGCTGCATGTCGGCTTCCACTTACATGGTGTCTAAAATAATAAGTTGAATAATGAAACAGTCGTAAACATTAATGACACGTGATGATCATGTAAAACTGTCTTCACCACCTCCTCTGTTAAATGTTATTAAATAATCATTTATATAATATCATTGGTATATAATATTATAATGTTTCAGCGTCACACTTTAGTCGAACTGAGGTCTAGATTAAAACTCATGATGTAATAATTGATTGTTTCCAGTTGTTGGTCGAGACAGGAAGTGAACCGGATGTTGTTCATTTCATCCTGAAAAAGAAAAAGTTTCTTCTCACACACAAACCAGATTTTACAGGTTTACATCAAAAGTTCAGACTGCTGTTAAAAAGTCCAGAAACAAAGAGGTTCTGTTGAAGACCTGGACCAGGAGGAGACACTATCAGGTCAAGTCCTCCACTGGCCGTGGGGACTACGTGTGTCCTGATGCTTCCTGTCATCTGACTTTATTTGCTCTTTTGCAGTTTCTATTTAAATCTGTTCTTATTTTTATACTTTAATTATGAATTTATTATATTTCTGTTTGTCTGTTCACCTGCACCTCGTGCTGCTGGAGCACCTGAGGATCAATACAGGTTTATCTGACCTGATCTGGTTGCAGTACCACAGGTGGCCACTAGGAGCACACCTGACACACTGTACCTGCTCTGTGGTTGACCTCTGACCTTTGACCTCTGTGTGCAGGATCAGGTGTGTAATGATGTGGCAAAGAGGCTCCGCCTCCTGGAGGACAGCTGGAGGACAGGTCGACTGAGCCTACCTGTCAGGAGACGCA
>NTHP01000817.1:96858-106858 GCA_003416845.1 Oplegnathus fasciatus | reverse complement strand
CTGCAGATACATCAAACACCTGCAGCTTCATCAAATACTTGCAGATACTTGACTGCAAAGTGTCACTCATAAGTAGCTGCTGTATGAGTCAGTGCAGGACTGACGAATGAGACTCAACAACATGAACACATGACGCATATCAGAGGTAAAGTCTGTGCTGCAGATCACCCTGAATAATGACTGACAGCCACCAACACCTCAGTGAAAATCTGTAAATTAGAAAGATTCACTGCCGATATTGATCAGATCATGTAGTCAGCCAACCTGACCAACGTTTGCAGCTTCAAGCAAAACTCAGTCTGAACTCTGCTGACCAATCAGCTCTGCTTCACTCCTCCTCCTCTTCCTCCCTAGAGAGAGGAGGAGGAGAGGAGGCTCGAAAAGAGGAAACCAAGCAGAAAAGATGAGTGACAGAAAGACAGAGAGAGAAACAGAAAGAAAGAGGCTCATCCCTGCGGAGACAAACAAACCTAAAAATAGACAGAAAAAGAAGAGAGAGGTCCGTCCCTCCGGCCACAGGTTGCAAAGACGAGGAAAATACAGCTCAGAAAAATAAAACCATAAACAACCAAAGCAACTAACAATTATTTTCATCATCGATTAATTTGCTGATTATTTTCTTGATTCATTCAGCAATAAAATATCCGAATACAGTCCATCTCAGTTTCAGTCCAAGGTGATGAAATCTTAATATTTGTCAAATTACACAACAAGTTCTCCAAACTAAATGACAAAATACACCATTTGTTCTGATCCAGAATGACCCCATATGAGTGTTTTCTGATCGGATGGCCCCATCAGTACAACCAAAGCTGGATTACCAGCTAGGTGAAGCGAGCCCCAGGGCCCCAAACCACCAGGGGCTCAAAAAGGCAGAGGTTCATTGTGTCATTTGCTTTTTGGTCACATGATTACTTGGAAATTTGTTTGGAAATTTGCACTGCTGAAGTACAGTATCAACTGGGTCCTGTACTGTTACACAATCCTGTTGAGGGGAGAGGGGCCCTGGGTCAAAATCTAGTTCTTTCATATTCTTACATATTTCCTAAATTAAATTACCAGAAGCCTGGGACAGGTAGTATTCCAGTACAGGAGTAATGAAGCTGCCATCTTTCGTTTGCACTGTACTTGATGGGAACTTGGAGGCAGCAGCAAAGCAAATCATTTTTTACTGCAGGGGCCCATAAACAGGTAAATCCAGGAATGAGCAGGTCGACATAATTTGTCAGTGTCTTCCAAAATCATTACAAATGACTGAAAATTGTTTCATATGAATGTTTTCCGACTTGCCACCTCTGTGGTTTAGGTTTGGTTAAACTGACTTGGTTCAGGTGTCAAAGTCAGAGACTGTAAGTGTGAACTGGGCTAAGAGGTTTTGAGGCACATCACGCTACTTCCTCCTTTGTTGCTGACATCCATCCGTCCATTTTACATCACTTATCCAGGTGTGGGTCCCAATGGCAGCAGAGTAGCTAATGCTTCCTTCTCCCAAGCCACATCCTCCATCTCTTCCTGGAGGATCCCAAGGCATTCCCAGGCCAGATGGGACATAAAATCCCTCCAGCCTGTTCTCCCCATTGTACATCCCTGGAATACCTTCACAGGTAGACGTCCAGGAGGTGTGTAAATCAGATGCCCAAATCTCCTCAGCAGACTCCTTTCAACATGAGTCACTCCTGGATAACTGAGCTCCTCGCCCTGTCTCTAAGGCTCAGTCCAGACATCCTGTCAAGAAAACTCATTTCAGCTGCTTGGATCCACCATCTAATTGTTTCAGTCTGTATCCAAAGCTCGTGACAACAGGTACCAGTACTCGCTGGAGGTCTGATGAAACCAACAGAACCACACCATCCACTAAAAGCAGTGATGAAATCCTGACGCCACCATACCGACTCTCTGTACCTCGACTGCACCTTCAGATTCTGTCCATGAAAATCACAAAAATAATCTGTCACAGGAACAACTCTGTGAGTCCACCAACCATGTTTGACTTCCTGCTGGGAACACAGATACAGCTCTCACTCTTGTTAGACAAGGACTGAATTACTTGTAGTATCAGCCTTGCTACCCTAGATACCCCTGGAGAAACAGTTGGAAGTCTTTGCCAAGTCTTCAAAACACATGTAGACTGGATGGACAACTCTTGTGATCTCTTCAGAATTCTTGCAAGGACAAAAAGCTGACCAACTGTTCCACAACCAGGAGTGAATCTGCATTGCTCCTCCTGCATCTGAGGTTCAGTACATTACATTTCTTTAGCTGACGCGTTTATCCAAAGCAACTTACAATAAGTGCATTCAGCCATGTGGATAGAAACTGTAAGAAATCATGAAGTACACCAACTCATCAAATAAGCAGAACTGCTTTATGATGCTCCAAGTGCTACATTCAGAAACAAATAAGAGACAGAGAGTTTTTTTGTTTGTTTTCATGGGCCAAGGTGTAGTCTGACCAGAGTTTTCAGTTTGAGGGTGTGTAGAGTTTCTGCTGTCCTGATGTCAGCGGGGAGCTCATTCCACCATTGTGGAGCCATGACAGCAAACAGTCGTAGTTTTGTTGAGCGGTAGCTGGGCCCCCCTCGCAGTGAGGGAGTAGCAAGCCATATGGTGGTAGCAGAGCGTAGTGGACAGGGTGGGGTGTAAGTTTGGACCATGTCCTGAATGTAGGATGGGCCTGAGCCATTGGCAGCACGGTAGGCAAGTACCAGAGTCTTGAGTCGGATTCGAGCAAGCACCAGTAGCCAGTGGAGGGAGCGGAGGGAGCAGTGTAGTGTGGAAGAACTTGGGGAAGTTTAGGACCAGTCGGGGTGTTGCATTCTGGATGAGCTGCAGAGGTCGGATGGCACATGCAGGCACGCCAGCCAGGAGTGAGTTGCAGTAGCCTAGGCACTAGATGACAATAGCCTGGCCAAGAACCTGCCATTTAATAATCAGCTTTCCTGCAGCCTGAGCAGTATGATACCCTGATATCTCCGGCTCAGCCTCTGGCTCCCGTTTGAAAAATGGGAACCACTACCCTGGTCTGCCAGTCCACAGGTACTGTCCTCAACCTGCGCGCAGCACTGAAGAGAAGTGTCAGCCAAACAGACCGACAATGTCTGGAGCTTTCAGCATCTCAGGTGAATCTCATCCACTTCTTCCTGCTGAGGAACTTCTTAGCTACCTCAGTGACCTCTGCCAAAGACATGGACAAGGCCTCTAGTTGGTCCTCCTCTATGAAGGACATGTCAGTCCGATTCAGGACCATCCAACAATCCTCAGCCAGGGTCAGCAGCCTGCTGAAAACAACCTGGCCTAAATCCTGCTTCCACTTCCTGAGTTGTCTGACGGTTTATTAGAACCTCTTTGAGGCCGACTGAAAGTCTTCCTCCCTGAACTCCTCTCAAACCTCAGTTTTTGCTTCTGTGACCATAGAAGCTGCAGTCCGTCTGACCTCCTGATACCTGTCTGCTGCTTCAGGAGTTCCCTGGGCCAACCAAGCCTTACAGGACTCCTTCTTCAGCTTGACAGTCTCCATCACCGCTGGGGTCCACAAGCAGGTTCTTGTTGGACTCCATTTCCCACAAAATGGTAGCATTGGTACTGATGCTTTAATGTACAAGTGGAAATAAAAGCAGAAATACCACTTGTAGAATCAGTAAAAGCAGCACTACTAGTTGATACTACTCCTACTAGTAGTAGCAATAGTAGTTTTAGCAGTAGTAGCAACAGTAGTAGAAGTAGCATTGGTAGTTGCAGTAGTGGAAGCAGTGGCCCTTGTAATAGCGGTGGGAGTAGTAGTAGAAGTAGTAGTAGTAGTAGCAGTAATATTTGCATTAGCAAAAGTAGTAGCAGAAGAACTTGCTGTAGCTGTTCTGTAGTATTGTGTGGTAACATATGCAGTAGTAGCAATAGTAGTAGTAGTAGTAGTAGTAGTATTTTCTGTAGTTGTAATTGCAATAATTGTAATAATAGTAATTGCAGTAGCACTAGTAGTAGTATCAGTTGTAGTAGTAGCAGTATCAGTTGTGCTATAAGCAGCAGCAGTTGTAGTAATAGTAATATTTGCAGTAGCACTAGTAGTAGTAACAGTTGTAGTAGTAGTAGTATCAGTTGTGCTATAAGCAGTAGCAGTTGTAGTAATAGTAATATTTGCAGTAACAGTAGTAGTGTGACAGTAGCAATAGTACACATATTTGCAGCAGTAATATTAGCAGTAGCAGAAGTAGAAATATTTGTAGTATCAGTTGTTGTATTACAAGTATCAGTCGTGGAATTAGCAGTAGTAATATTTATAGTATTGCAGTTTTGGTTCCTGAATAATCTCTCAGAGCTGGCGGTGTTTGCAGTCTTACTTTCCAGCACAGACAGAGAGGATGCAGTTACCATGGCGACCCTGTGTGTGTGTGTGTGTGTGTGTGTGTGTGTGTGTGTGTGTCCTGGCCTGTGATTGGCTGATGGGGGAGAGTGGGCGGGCAGGTAGAGCGTCTGAAAGCGTCACTCTCTCTCTCTCCCACAGATCAGGACAGAGAGACAGAGAGACGCAGCTCTCCTCACTGCTCTCTTCATCATCCCTCCATCTTCTTCTTCTTCTTCCTCCTCCTCCTCCTCCTCCTCTTCCTCCTCTTCCTCCTCTTCCTCTCCTCTGTCCAGAACCAAAAGTCTCTTCATCTCTCTGCTTCTTCTTTTTCTTCTCCTCTTTCTGTCTTCTCTCCTCATCCTTCAGACAAACAGACGGACAGACAGATCTAACTCTTGGCCTTCATCATCATCATCACCATCATCATCCTCAAAGGAAGACGGACAGGGAGCCCCCTGACCCTCGCCCCGCCGGGTCACCATGGCAACGGTCATCTGCACTCGTTTCACTGAAGAATATCAGCTGTATGAGGAGCTGGGCAAGTAAGTATAATCATCATCATCATCATCATCATCATCATCATCAGTACTATACTGCTGGTTTTAACATTTAAGTTTTCTTTTTATCTAATCAAGTACAGTATTAGGTACCACAATTATAAATATTATTATTGGCGGTAATATTCTGTATTTATTGTGTTATTATATTAGTTTAATTAATGTTTTAATCTTATATCTTAATTTGTACGATGGTCTTGTTTTATATATTCTAGTATATTTACATTTTTTGATTTGTTTGATTGTATTTTTATTTAAAACTACAATTGATATTTTATATTATATTAATGTTTTCAATATAATTTTCATTGTATTTGTATATACTTTGTGTAGATATACGTACTTATTATTGTACATTTTTTTATATTTTTTATAATATTTTTTATTTGTTTTGATTATCTGATTTGTTCTAATTATTATTATTATTATTATTATTATTGAATATTAGAATTAACAGTTTTATTTTATATATTCCTTTTTACACCTTTTTACTTAATTATTGTTAATTATATAATTCTATATATTAAAAAAAATCAAATCTAATCTAATTATGATTATTAATAATAATTTCATTTATAATAATATTTTATACTGATATAATGGTGGTGTGAAGGTCAGAATTATTAATATAATTTTGATATTACAAAATGTTTAATTTACAATATATATTTTAATCTATTGTTAGTAGTACTGGTGTAGTAAATTACCACTTTTAATTATTAATTATTATTTTAATTTTCTGATATTTAATGTGTTTTTTAAAAATGTCTTTTTTGTTTCTTTCATTCTTTTTTAAAGTTTATTGCTGTAAACTATAAACAAAATATCACCATACAGATATGTAAGTTGCTACTCTTAATTACTAATACATTAATAATTAACAAGGCTAATAAGACGTATTAATCTAATACGACTTAAATCAGTTGGGTTTAAGTGTTATAGATCATTTATGCATTATTGATTGTGTTGCTGATCAGTCTCTGATCTAAAATGACAGATAGATAGATGGATGGATGAGTGTATCACCTTTTTGACCCCATCCCACTCACCGCCCACACACACACACACACTCAAACACACACACAGACACTCTCTCTCTCTCTCTCTCTCTCTCTCTCTCTCTCTCTCTCTCTCTCTCTCACACACACACACACACACACACACACACACACACATATAATGCCAGGTTTCTTACATAATGTGATGGTGGGTGGCAGAATGCAGCTTTCATAAGAAACACAGACACAGAAATCTTTCTGTAAAAACTGTTTCAGTTCCAAGGATGAATATGATCAGGACGAAATTATGTATACCTAATTATCAATATTATACTTATTGATCAAACTACAGTGTTCTTTAAGAGCAGTAACTTCTTCCATAAAGCAGTCGTTGTTCTGAGAGACAGATCAGATTAAATCTGAGTAGCAGAGGTGGAGAAATCCTGACTTCCAGTCCAAAAACACTGGATCCTACATCCTACATTCCCCATAATGCACCTGGATAGTGCTTTTCATTAGTTTTATAGTCTGATGTCATTGTGACATCACCAAGCCAGTAGTACCAGCAGTAGTAATAGCAGTAGCAGTACTAGTAGTTGAAGGAGTAATAGTAGTAGTAACATTTGCATATATTTACAGCAGCAGCTGTAAAATTTACAGTAGTAGTAGTAACAGTACTGGTAATAGCAGTAGTATTAGTATTAGCAGTAGTATTAACATCAGTAGTATTAGCAGTAGTATTAACAGTAGTATTAGTAATAGTATTAACATCAGTAGTGTCAGCAGTAGTATTAGCAGTAGCAGTAGTATTAGTAATAGTATTAACATCAGGAGTGTCAGCAGTAGTATTAGCAGTAGTATTAGTAATAGTATTAACATCAGTAGTATTAGCAGTAGTATTAGCAGTAACGGTAGTATTAGTAATAGTATTAATATCAGTAGTATTAGCAGTAGTATTAGCAGTAGCAGTAGTATTAGTAATAGTATTAACACCAGTAGTATTAGCCGTAGTATTAGCAGTAGCAGTGGTATTGGTAATAGTATTAACATCAGTAGTGTTAGCAGTAGTATTAGTATTAACATCAGTAGTATTAGTAGTAGCAGTAGTATTAACATCAGTTGTATTAGCAGTAGCATTAGTATTAGTAATAGTATTAACATCAGTAGTATTAGTAGTAGTATTAGCAGTAGTATTAGTAATAGTATTAACATCAGTTGTGTTAGCAGTAGTATTAGTATTAACATCAGTAGTATTAGCAGTAGCATTAGTATTAGTAATAGTATTAACATCAGTAGTATTAGTAGTAGCAGTAGTATTAACATCTGTAGTGTTAGCAGTAGTATTAACATCAGTAGTATTAGCAGTAGTATTAGCAGTAGCAGTAGTATTAACATCAGTAGTATTAGTAGTAGCAGTAGTATTAACACCAGTAGTATTAGCAGTAGCAGTAGTATTAACATCAGTAGTATTAGCAGTAGCATTAGTATTATTAATAGTATTAACATCAGTGGTATTAGTAGTAGTATTAGCAGTAGTATTAGTATTAACATTAGTAGTATTAGTTGTAGCGCTAGTATTAACATCAGTAGTATTAGCAGTAGTATTAACATCAGTAGTGTTAGCAGTAGTATTAGCAGTAGCAGTGTATTAACATCAGTAGTATTAGCAGTAGTATTAGCAGTGGTATTAACATTAGTAGTGTTAATATTTTCAGTTGTCGTAGCAGCACTAGTACTTGAAGAAACAGTAGTAGTAGTAAAAGCAGTAGTGATAGTAGTAGTTTGCAGCAGCTGTTGCAGTAACATCAGACGTAAAACTTGCAGTAGTAGTAGCAGTAGTAATATACATTTTTGCAGTCATAGTAGGAGTAGCAGTAGTTGCAGCGCTACCAGCTGTAGAAACAGCAGTAGTAGTAGTAATATTTGCAGTAGCAGCAGCTGTAGCAGTGGTATCAGCAGTGACATTAGCATTAGCATTAGCAGTAGCATTAGCAGTAGCAGTAGCAGCAGCTGTAGCATTAGCAGTAGCAGTACTATTTTCAGTAGCAGGTATCATGCTTACCATGTTCACCATCTTAGCTTAGCATGTTAGCATGCTAACATTAGCTTATTATCAGTAAACACAGAGTCCAGCTGAGGCTGATGGGAATGTCTGTAGTTCTGCAAGTGTTTGACACGTTAACATGTTGACCTGATGATGGCGCTAGATGAAAAGTCAGAGGATCAATAAAGTTATTACAGTTCATCCTGAGGGGAACATGAACGAACCACATTCATCACAATCCATCCAACAGTTGTTGAGACGTTTCAGTTAGACGTTAGCATCAAGCTAATATCTGGCTAATAATAACAGTGATGTCACTTCATTTAGTCTTGTGATGTCACTGAGCGACACACCTGAGCTAATGCTAACTAAAGTAGCTAGTCGACCAGTTAGGACTTCTCTGCTTTATGAAATTTATATAAAAAAAGATTTAAACGCCGTCCAATCAGAGTTTAGAGGGCCCAGCCCCTATCAGCCCGCTCTCACCTGGGCTGAAGTTACACTTCAACATAAATGTCAGAGCACATTTCCTCTTTATTACTACAAACCAAATGATTCTACTGTTGTTATAGCAACATATTTGATCAGGTTATATCACATACCACAACACTGGAATGTAACAAGATTAGTTGGTAACAACAAACTGAATCATTTGTAATGTGTTAATAATGAAAGAGAAAAACATGTCATTATGTCAAAAATATCTTTTTCAAACTTCAAAAATGTGACATTTCTCTTGTTATAATAATATATAACATGAAAAATATGATGGAAAAGATCTTTTGTTTTCTCATTGTAAATCAAACTGACTGGTTCCTATTGTTGCGTTTCCAGGGGAGCGTTTTCAGTGGTGCGACGCTGTGTGAAGGTGCTGTCCGGCCAAGAGTACGCCGCCAAGATCATCAACACCAAGAAACTTTCTGCCAGAGGTGAGAGCCTGAAGGAGGACACCACATCACAATGATTCAGATGAACACACGATCAGTGAAGGCACACTGTTTAATGAATGAAACTTAATCAATAATCATTCGGGCTGAAAGAAACCAGGTGGCCTCTGAAGGTGGGTGTCATGAGTTCACTACAAACAGGTGTGATGGTTCCAAAGTTCTTCACACAGTAGATGTCTCACATGTCACAGTTTAAAACAGACAGAAGACCACACCAGTAAACATCTCAAACAACACAACAGGACACGATGGACACTGGTTTACATCCAGGGGGCCCGGACCCCCCGAGGGGTCACGACATGGATCTGAGGGGTTTCCAGATAATTAACATCTGCAGGTTTTGTTTCAGCTCAAATCTCTAAGAAGACACCTGTTCTCCCATAATTCACTGCAGGTATCATGTGATATTAATAAGGCAGATATTGATTATTCCTGCTGACTGAGGGCTTAAAGTAAAGTGTTATTGAACAGATATGGATCGTTTGTTCACTTCAGTCGACCGGTTTCTTAGTTTGAATCACATTTTAGTCTTTTTTTTGTTCATTTTACTCAATAAAGCGTTTTTGTCTCATTTTTTTCCTGCATCTTGAATTTTTATGTCTTCTAAGCATTTTACCGTTGACGTTACCATGGTTACAGCTGTCTGTCTTTCTTTAGAAAGACTAGAGGAAGATTTAGATGTTTGACTGTTCACATTAATCCTGCAAGTGACTCAGTCCTTCTGACAGCAACATGAAAGATGGCTGACTGAAAGTAACGTTAAAGAGGAACTAAAACTGTCTGTCTGTCTGTCTGTCTGTCTGTCTGTCTGTCTCTCTGTCTGTCTGTCTGTCTGTCTCTCTCTCTCTCCGTCCGTCCGTCCGTCTGTCCGTCCGTCCGTCTCTCTCTCTCTGTCTGTCTGTCTGTCCGTCTCTCTCCCNACGCCGAGACGAGTTAACGTCTCTGCCTGTCTGTCTCTCTGTCTGTCTGCCTCTCTCTCTGTCTCTCTGCCTGTCTCTCTGTCTGTCTGTCTGTCTGTCTGTCTGTCTCTCTCTCTCTCTGTCTCTCTGTCTGTCTGTCTGTCTGTCTCTCTCTCTGTCTGTCTGTCTGTCTCCCTCTGTCTGTCTGTCTGCCTCT
>NTHP01000817.1:85845-96565 GCA_003416845.1 Oplegnathus fasciatus | reverse complement strand
TCTGTCTGTCTGTCTGACTGTCTGTAGGTTTTTTTTATCACTATTCTGGTTTTTAGATTTCCTTCGGTTGCTTAGCAACACCTTGCAAAGTTGACAAAGATGTGTGTGTGTGTGACATCACTGCAGTAACTCCTGTTATCAACACTGTTACATGATAATGATCATATTAATTATAGTAATAATAATAATAATAGTAATAATAACAACCGGAGGTGTTTTGTATTCTCTCCATGTTAACTGTTGAATCAGGAACAGGAGGAAACTTTCTTCTTCTTCACACCTTCATAAAGTGTTCAGATGCCAGATCACCTCCTCCACATCTTCAGCTCCAACATCCCATAATATTATAACAATACATGGTAATATTACTTACTGATCTGATCTGTGACAGGAAGTTTACTCTTACTTCATCCAGACTGTCAGAATAAAGGCCTGCAGGTGCCCCCTACAGGCTGCAGTGTTCATTACAGCCATAATATGAACAAACGACATACTGATGAAGAGCTGTGCTACATTCTGAATAATAATAATAATAATAATAATAATAATAATAATAATAATCCGTCTCAATCATCACTGATGACCCTCTAGAAGTGTGTGGTGGTGTCTGTATCTGCAGAGACCCTGCCCTCTGCCTGGAGTTTATTATTTTACTGTGTTTCTGGGCGTCAACCTTTGTGCAGTGGTGTGTAGCCTCCAGCCAATAACAGCGCAGGGTGTGAGGGGCGGGACTCTATAAAAACGTAGAGACCAGGTACCAGATCGTGACCACGTGGGACCTCCAGAAGCTTTGAGCCGGAGGAGGGGCCAACTTTGAATGTTGTGTTTACAAACAGCAACCAACAAATCCTGCTGGTTCTACCTTTAATTAAAATCATCTGAAAACAAAATGTAAATATAAAATCTAATAAATACATTCAGAGTAAAACTCTGAATGAGTTTTAAACGTGTTGCCACTGAACGCATCACAGAGTCCAGTATCACTGTTCTGTCTCATTAGTGATCGTCAGTGATTGTGTGTGTTAGTGTTTACATGTATTACTCTTGTTTTGGAGACCGTTTTACAGTCACATTGTGGGGACTTGTCTCAGCATTGTGGGAACTCTCCTCCTATGTGGGGACAAAATGAAATTCCCCATAACGTAAAGGTTAGGTTTCGGTTAAGGTGAGGGTTAGGGTAAGTCTACAGGGAATGAATGTAAGTCAATGTAATGTCCCCAAAAGTCATGTAAAGACCTTTTGGTTATGTGTGTGTGTGTGTGTGTGTGTGTGTGTTTGATTTGCTTCCTGCAGGTTGAACTCGTTGATATTTTGCTGCTCAGATCTGTTTTCAGCTCTGATGTCAGCTTTTGTTCTCAGTGTTTGTGCAGAGCTTCAGAGCTTCAGAGCTGCAGAGCTGCAGAGTCTCTGCTGTTCATTCAGCTGAGTCTGAGCGGTTGCTGGTCCTGGATCAGTCCCTGCAGCTCTGCTGGAGATGAGGCTGGAGTGATCTGGGTTCAGATGGAGTTTGTGGTTTTGGATTGTGGTTCAGAGTCGGAACATAATGAAGAACAACAGCCGCTGACCACAAACACAGAGGTTTTAAACTGAGACTCTTTTAAGAGGCCAGAGACAGATACTGTCCTGGTCTCCTTCCTGCTAATGACTGTTGTGCCACCTTCAGGACTAACTCATATTTCTTTGCTCTCATCAACGTAAATCCAGTTGAATAAAGCCAAAGTCCTATCCCCTCCTCACCAGTCGGTGTACTGGTCTACCAGTTCTGATCAGGGTCAGATGGGAGTAGGTTTGGTATCAGAATCAATCAAGAGCATAACAAGTTATACTAAAGCTGGTTATTGTGATTTCCATAATAATGTAGTGCAGTGTAAACCTCTGTATTATAGAGACCTGTTACTGACTCATGTTCACGTCTAGTGTCTTTAACATCAACAGGCTGAATGAAAATATAGATTCAATTATTTTTTAACCCTTCACCAGTAATGTAGGGCAGCCTGTATGTAGCCTGAGAGGTGCAACTCAGGGCTAAAAAAGTCCTGCAAACTGGTGGCACGCTTGACTTTAACCAAGTACTCAGTCACCTGATAAGCAGCCTGTATCAGTACTGATCAAACAATCATCACACAGTTCTGATAACAGGAAGTGTCTCCTCAAGCTATGCTAGGTTAGCATATGTGCTAACATTAGCAGCAAATACCAAAGGAGCTTCTCAATCAGGCAGCAGAGCTCAGAGCTGTAATGGCTCTGATTGGTCGATATCAGACAGTCTGCACCTTCACCGTGACACTCTGGACTCTGTATCAGTACCTGATCAGTACCTCTGATCACTGATCAATGTTTTTGTGTGTGTTGGCAGATCATCAGAAGTTGGATCGTGAAGCTCGAATCTGTCGTTTACTGAAGCACCCCAACATCGGTGAGTCCTACTGTACTACTACTACTGCTGTATTTCTACAGCTAGTGCTGCTGCAAGTACTTCTGTTACTACTACTACTATTACTGCTTCTAGTTCTACTACTACTACCACTACTACTACTATTGCTACTCATTCTTCTACTACTACAAGACGAGGCAGGTTTATTTGTTTATCACCTTTTTTACATGCTTACATGTTTACATGAGACAGAAAAGAAACATAAAAACATTTAAATAGGATTTAAAATCAAAAAGAAGAATACAATAATCTGATGATCTGAGACCTGTAAAGACAGCGTTACAGTAGGTGAGCCGACTGAAGATAAACATATGGACAAGTTTTTCTACATCCTGCTGAGACAGAATTAATTCTCAATTTATTGTGGGCTGATTTTGTCATAATGTGGATGTTAAAGTTCAGGTCTGAGTTCAGGTCTGAGTCCGGGACTATACCTAGATCTCTGACATGCTTTGTGGTCTTTAACGTTAGAAACTGAAGCTGAGCTCTTTCAATCTTTGTCTCCAAAAACAATTATTTCAATTTTATCTTTGTTTAACTGGAGGACAGTTAATGGGATGTAGGATGCACTCAGTCCGCTGATGATATCTTTATATAAATCCATGTGTCGTCTGCATAATGTGAGATATTTAGTTGTTTTCTGTAATCTGAGCTAGTGGGAGCATGTAGGTGTTGAACAGAAGAGGCCCGAGGATGGAGCCTTAGGGAAGTCCATGTGTCATTTTTATATGCTCAGATGTGTAATTACTGATCGACACAAAGTAGTCCCTGTCCTTCAGATTGGATTCAAACCTGTTTAACACTGAGCCAGAAAGTCCAACCCAGTTTTCCACTGTCTGTGTTTGGAGTTTTTAACTGGTTATGAAACAGTCTCAATTTAATACCAATGCCTCTATATGACCTACATAAGCAAACGAGACCAACAGCGACAAGATTGGTTATTTCTATTAGTTTCTAATAGTTATTCTTAATGCCTGCCACCGGGTCGGATTTTTCCACGACATCAGATGAAACAGTGCTGGGGTTTGCTCTGGCTGAATTCGAGCTGCTTCAGCCGCTAACTGAAGGTCCGTCTCCTGAGCTGCCACCCGCTCTCCTCCCGGAGAAGTAGTCTCCTTGCAGCGGGGAGTGAAGCGGAGGGAATATGTAACCTAACGTTAGGTGAAACACTACCGCCTTTGTCCACAGGGACCGCCAACATCAACACAAAATGAAAAGTTCCATTGAGTTGCTTTAAGCTGCTTTGTCATTCAAGATCTTACTGAGAGCAGTCTGAGTGCTGCAGCCTTTTCATTGATTTTATTTAAGAATGGGAGCTTTGATGTGGGCCTGTAATTGTTCATTAGTGAGTTGTCTGGATTATTCTTTTTATAGAGCGGTTTGATAACTGCAGTTTTCAGGGTCTGTGGGAAACCGCCTGAGAGAAGAGAAGCGCTGATTATTTGTAGAAGATCTGATGCAGTGAAAACATTTTAAACCCTGTTGGCAGAATATGAAGGTAGCAGCAGCAGGAGGATTTCAGATGTCACACAATTTCTTCAACGCTTCATAGTTGATAGATCTAATTGTGTCTTGTTAATTAAACTGGTTTTAAGTGAACGCAGTACAGAACCCACACCTGATATGGAGGAAGCTTGTCTAAATGTCTGGATTTTGTCAGTAAATAATGAAACAAATTCATTACATGAGTTAGTGGATAAAAGTTGAGTAAGGTTCGTGTGTGGCTAATAAGTCAGGCTGTTATATTAGTTTCAGCCAGAGAAGAAGGACTTGTATTTCTGTTAGAAATTATAAATGTAAAGTCTCTCTTTATAGATTGATAATAGATCTGCAGATTTGTTTTCACCTGCGTTCAGCTTTTCATCTACATGGAGCTCTTTTCTCACCTCTGTGGGAACATTCGTAACTTTAGAAGTGAAATAATTTAAAGAGGATTGACTGAAACCAACAGACAGCAGGTGAGGAGGAGAAAGTCTGAATGAATAATTTACTGCCATGAGACATGTTCATGTACTGTTACTATTACTACTACTACTTCTACTTCTACTACTGTTATTATATCAGGAACCACTGCCACTGCTCCTGTTGCTACTGCGAAACAATAGTGCTGCAGCTTAAACTACTATGACTACTACTCTTTCTACTGTCACTACATGTACTGTTACTGTGTTGTGTACTTCCACCACTGTCAGTACTACTCTCTGTCTTAGGTGCCGTTGTTGGTGCTTTTGATGATGATGACGATAATGATGATGAAGATGATGATAAATTATGGAGGTGTTGGTGTTTGACGTTACTAATGGTAACCAGAGTGTAGCTACTAAATGATGTTACCACCATGGAGACAACAGACAGACGCAGAGAGGTATCCCTCCTCCACACTGATCTCTGATCAGCTGCAGCTGCTATAAAACACATCAACTAAGGCTAAGCTCACCAGTTCAATGGCTCAGGTCACAACATGGCTGAAAGAGTGCTGCCTCCAACTAAATGTGTCTAAAACAGTCAGTATGTTCTTCCGTAAAACCAACAGACCCACTAGTGACCCTCACATACTTGTAGCAGGTGAACAATTACAGGTTGTGTGTGAATTCAAATATCTTGGGGTGTTAATTGACTCTAACCTCTCCTTTAAGTCACATGTTAAAAAACCTGTAAAAAGGTAAAGTTCAATCTTGCAGATTTCCAATTCATTAGAAATCGCATGTCTACAGAGGTTGCCAAGATGGTTCTATATTCTATGATTTTCACTCATCTGAATTACTCTTTAACAAGCTGGTCACAGGCCAACCATAGTACACTGAAACCACTCAAATCCCTATTCAAACAAACATTCAAAACACAAGATAAAAAATCAAAGCGCTTCCATCACTGTCCAGTTCTAAACAAATATCAGATTTTAGGTTAGGATGACTTAATAAAATATGTGAACTTGTGCCTGGTATACATAGTCACCCATGGCTTAGCTCCACTGCCACTGGTAGCCTTTATCAACAGAAGAACCAATGCTTATCGTGTCACTAGGGGGTCTATAAGAGACCTTTAGCCAGTCAGCCTGGTCTGTCAGAGGTTCAAGAGAGTGGAATATAATTCCAAATCACATCAGACAACTAAACACTTATTGATCTTAAAGTAACCAATTAAAACAATGGATGATTAATATACACGTGTCAGCACTAAACTCTTGTTTTGCTGCTTCTTTTTACCATGTGTTTTTATTAATTTGCACTGTCCCTTCTCTCAAATAAACTAAACTAACTCTTTACATCTGAACCACAGCTCTGATCACAGAGCAGGAATATACACAACTTTTTACTGCAGTACAAGTACTAATACCATGCAGTAAAAATACTCTGTTACAAGTCCAAGTCATTCATTCATAATTCTACTTGTAAAAGTACAGAAATATTATCAGCAAAATGTACTTAACTCTTTCAGTCTTCCATTTATCAGCCTTATTAGCTCTAAATATAATTAGTATAACCAGCATTGATATAAATGAAACACAAAAACATTGTGCAGCAAACTTTAATTCAACTTTTACTCAGATTTTCCTCCAGTCAAACGTGTCACTGACTCTGTAGGGTCAAAGGTTTACAGAAGTACAGATACTACTCTGTACAAATACTCCTCTACATGTAAAACTCATTCATCCAAAATTTTAAAATTGAAATACTAGTATAATAATAATGATAATATTTAGTACTAAATAAGTAAAGTACAAATACCTCAAAAGTCAGTAGAGAAACCTAGACGGGGAGCTGTACTGGCAAGCAGCATCCAACAGGTTCCACAATCAGGGCAGACAGAAGGGAGTTCAAACCATCCAAATCCAGAAGCCTAGTCCTGAAGCGGGCCATGTTCAGGATCACTTTCAATGAAAGATAGGTAAAGATGTCATTCCACTGTCACAGAGAAGCATGTAAATAGTCTAGGGAGGTGGTACAGAGCCGAACTGAATGACAAGGTGAGTGTGAAGGAGATGCCCAACCAAGCAGGAATCTGGCTAAGAGCCCTGGAGAAGAGTAGCCTTCCAGGGAAGTATAACAGGCTGGCTGCATTGAACACGTAACGAATGCGGAGCGTTCTCAGAGCGGATGCTGCAACACTACGCTTCCACTATACGCTTCCACTATAATCAATGAAACTACACCAGGCATGAGAGCAGCGTGTAAGTGGTGCGTATGCACCACGGAAATCTGCTCTACAAACGTAAAAATAGGCCCGTCTTCTATTCATATTTTTTCCGTGAGGTGTGCGCGGCCTTTTTACACAGAAATGGGTCATAAAGTGTCTATATTGATTTAAAATTAAACTACCGGTATACAGGAAATGACTCTAGCTTATTGGCTGTTTGGTTTTGAGAGTCTGGGATCTTGATCACCTTGTCGGCATTTATTTTGCCAGTACCAGCTGGCAGTTGCTTAGTAACTTTATCCCGTACATAGCCTGCTGTAGTCTGTAGATGTTAACTTACCTATATTACACAAACTCGGTGAAAAAGTTGAAGTTTTACTGCGCTGTGCTGGGTCCAAAAACTGAAGACACAATCGTGCACTGCACGTACAGCCATTAATAAGATATATTCAAGGCAGGCAAGGAGGCTGGGGGTACAGGAATCCTCGCTATGGCAAACGACAGGGAAATGAGAGTTGACCTCAGTAGGCAACTCAAATTTCCAGAAGAAATTGCTGAAACAAACTTCTGACCTGACATCGTACTCTGGTCAAGAACACCGAAACAGGGGTCCCTCCTGGAGCTGATGGTACCCTGGGAGGAAAGGATTGAGGAGGCACACAAGCAAGTTAATATCAGTCCTTCATCCTTGAAAGCCATCAGAGGGGATGGAGAGCCTGGAACCTCCCAGTGGAAGTTGGTTGTAGGAGCTTCCCAGGGCTTCACTCTGGAGAGCATTGGGAGTCCTCGGGGTCAGAGGTCCAGCCTGCAAGAAATTGGTCACGGACATCACAAGGGGGGCGGAGACAGCATCCAAGTGGCTCTGGCTTAAGAGGAGTGAGCAATGGGGCAGCCAGGCTGGGAGAGGAGAGGGAGGGCAGAGTTAAGTGGTGAGAAGACCTGAGGGACTGAGGGGGTGGTTCCAGGACGCTGGTTCCACTGTCGAGCCCCTCTGAGGTGTCGTGAGCCAATCGACGAAACACCGGTGAGGGAGGGTGCCCACTTGAAGACCCTATGAAGTCGCAGAGGTCTGAGCCACAAGGCTCTGCCCTTGAATGATGGAATGGCGTCAGAAGAGAGCGACTTTATGCCAACCGCCTAACACGAGGCGCAGGAGGCAACTCCTGCCAGGTGAGGCGGCTGCGATACTATATCGTGTAAAGATGTTCAGTACTTCAGTAAATGTACTGAGTACTTCAGCCGTTTTAATACTTTGATGTCACATCCGACAGTCACACAGAATTCATATTTCTAGCTTACTAGTAGAAGTAGTATTTCAGCTAGTACTATTACACTCACACACCCAGTACTGTCCTCACTGCTGACAGCTGATTTCTGTTTCTGCGTGGAGTTAATCAGTGCTGCAAAGTAACTACGTACATTCATTCAAGTACTGTTCTGAAATACAATTTTGCATACTTGTACTTTACTTGTGTATTTCCATGTGATGCTACTATATACTTCTACTCCACTACATGTATCTGAATAATAATATAATAATACAAACTCAGTGCCAGGAGGTTTTCACATGCAGTGAATTAGTTTTAGTGTTTTGGTGCCTAACGGTCAAAACAAAAAAAGAAGAAGAACTATAAAAATATAAAATTCTAATTTACAATTAAGATATATATATATATATATATTGTAAAATGAAGAGATGTACAGGGTTTAAATGTGCAAAAAGTGAATTAATCCATGCTGAGAGGCTGCCGATAACCAGGGGGTGACGCTTCCTGTGATTATTTCACAATAAAAGCCCGATGCAATTGTATTGGTTTCTCTCTCAGCAGTCGAACACAAAAAGTGACAGGAGGCTGAAAATCTGATCACATTCACCAGAAAACAAACTCTGTCTTTATTAAAGTGGAAACAACCTGAACCAGAGTCAGTCAGATGTTCAAATATGACCTCACGTGGAGCCAACCAGCCAATCAGCAGGCTGCAGCTGAACCGAGCGTCCAATCAGAGCTCTGTGTGGGCAGGTGATGCTCCACAGACTGAGGAGTGTTACGTAACTCTGTGTGTGTGTGTGTGTGTGCGTGTGTGTGTGTATGTGTGTGCGTGTGTGTGTGTTGCTAGGCAACAGTGTCCTTAGGTGAAGGCATCAAAACCCTCTCTCCTCCCACACACACACACACACTCTCTCAAATCAAATCCCACTGCTGTACTGTGTGGGAGTGCTTCGAGAGAAAAACCTGATTATTTCTTTCTGAGTGCTTCACACAGGTATATGTGTATGTGTGTGTGTGTGTGTGTGTGTGAGAGAGTGTGTGTGTGTCTGAGAGTGTGTGCTTGTGTGTGTGTGTGTGTGTGGGCAGCAGCTTCTCTCTCTTGTTATATATCCTATTATACAATCTTTGCAGAGTTTCTACATTCAGAGGAGAAACAGACAAACAGTCGACATCTTCAATCATAAAATACAGAAGAATCTTCCTGGATGAAGTATTCACATCTTTTACTGCAGTAAAATAGTAATACCACACTATAAAGTACTCGAGTACAAGTGAAAGTAACTTCATTCAGTCTGAACACCTTCATCCTCCTTCCTGTTACATGTTGTGTGTTCATGATCTTAAACAGCTGATATGGTTTATGATTTTTATTAACTTCATCTTTTAACATTTCATCCACCTCAACATTATGATCGTTGTATGTTATGTGTTTGTCTTATTGTTTATTGCTACTCATGTCTCATAAATGTTTATGAACAATAGGTATATATACATACATACTGTTTATATATTATTTTCATCAGTGTAAATCTGTTTATCTGGTCTTGAGTTTTTAGCTTCAGACGCTTGTTTAATTCATGTATATGTGAGTAAATGAATACATATGTGAGTGTCTTTGTGCACAAATCATATCTTTTAAAATAATTGTAGTTTTTAATGTGTAAACAAATAAACAAATACTTCAGTAAAAGTACAGAGTATTAGCAGCAAAATGTACTTAAGTATCAAAGGTAAAAGTACTCATTAACAGACTACTCAAACAAGCACTCAAGTAGAAGTAAAAGTAGTCATTAAAATACTACTTGAGTTAAAGTACAAAAATATCAACTGAAAAAACAACTTGAGTACCTTCAAGATTTTAAATAAATTAAACATTTAAATAAACGTCTGTTAAGTCTCTATCTATCTCTGAATGATGCAGCACGATGGTGACTGAGCCTATGGCCCGGTGATGAAAGCCTGCAGCATCTGCAGTATTACGACCCGGGTGTCGGGAGCGACTTTCCTGGAAAAATCACGAGTGGTGCACAGTTCGGCTTTTAACAAGACATGTTCACATTTCAGTTTCATCTCTGTGTCAGATGGTCCAAGAGGTGTTTAGCCTAGCTTAGCACAAAGACTGGAAGCAAGGGGAAACTGCTAGCCTAGCTCCTAGCATCTTTTGTAGTTATGTCTTATTAGCTAACCAGCGATTCACCGATCCATCCTGTCGAGTCATAAACTGCTTCAATAAACATTTATTGCTTTCTCTGTTTCAGTTCGGCTACATGACAGCATTTCAGAGGAGGCGCACCATTACCTCATCTTTGACCTGTGAGTCCTATTCTCTTCTATTCTGTTCTATTCTGTTCTGTTCTGCTCTATTCTCTTCTATTCTATTCTCTTCTATTCTGTTCTATTCTGTTCTNNTTCTATTCTATTCTATTCTGTTCTGTTCTTCTCTATTCTATTCTATTCTATTCTGTTCTATTCTATTCTATTCTATTCTATTCTATTCTCTTCTATTCTGTTCTATTCTGTTCTGTTCTGCTCTAATCTATTCTATTCTCTTCTATTCTATTCTCTTCTATTCTATTCTATTCTGTTCTGTTCTGCTCTATTCTCTTCTATTCTCTTCTATTCTGTTCTGTTCTATTCTATTCTCTTCTCTTCTATTCTCTTCTATTCTGTTCTGTTCTATTCTCTTCTATTCTGTTCTATTCTGTTCTGTTCTGCTCTATTCTCTTCTCTTCTATTCTCTTCTATTCTCTTCTATTCTGTTCTGTTCTATTCTGTTCTGTTCTGCTCTATTCTCTTCTATTCTATTCTCTTCTATTCTGTTCTATTCTGTTCTGTTCTGCTCTATTCTCTTCTATTCTATTCTCTTCTATTCTGTTCT
>NTHP01000817.1:43623-55093 GCA_003416845.1 Oplegnathus fasciatus | reverse complement strand
TGTCTGTCTGTCTGTACGCCTGTCTGTGCGTCTGTATGCCTGTCTGTCTGTACGCCTGTCTGTGCGTCTGTATGCCTGTCTGTCTGTGCGTCTGTACGCCTGTCTGTCTGTACGCCTGTCTGTGCGTCTGTACGCCTGTCTGTGCTGTCTGTACGCCTGTCTGTGCGTCTGTACGCCTGTCTGTCTGTCTGTGCGTCTGTCTCTTGGATATTTTAGTCTCAGGATGTTTGCTGATTGATTTCCGGTCGATCGATGGTTAAAATAAAGAAATGTGGTGTTTGTGTTTAATCTGATCTGAGATCTGTTGTTCAGATACAAAGAGCAGCGAGACGTCACCTCAGATTTCAGGAAACTAAAGAATTATAAGATCCGTCTTTGGGATGGTGATGATGACGACCCTGTTGAATAAAGTTTGTTTTGAACGGTCTGTTTCAGGACTAAGACTCCCGGTCCTGGAGCTCAGTCTGCTCTCAGAGCTCTGGCTCGGTCCGGCATGAAGATCGGACGCATCGGTGAGACACACACACACACACACACACACACACACAGATTTACGTTTTGACGTTGGCGGGTTGAGATGTTGAGAGTCTTCTTCTCTGGTTTTAACAAGTATAAAGTAGAAGAACATGGAAATACTTACAGTACTTCAGAGTTGTAGCAAAAGTACAAGAAAGCGGTTTAAGTCACATGACCAGACGTTTGACCTCCTGTTTCTTCTTCTTTGTTTCTTCTTCGTTGGTGTGATCAGAGGACGTCACTCCGATCCCATCGGACTCCACCAGGAGGAAGGGCGGCCGTCGCGGTCGTCGTCTGTAAACTGCAGCGAAGATTTTCTGACAATAAAAAGATGAAACTGTCCGTCTGTCTGCAGCGTCTCTGTTCACCGATCAATAGTTTGATTATTTATCTGCTGGACTGTCGGATTAAAGGGAGAGTTCACAGATGGAACTTTGATCGTCGAGTTTTAAAGTTTGACTTCAGTAAAAACTTTCCACTTTCTTTAGATGTGACTTAATATTAAATATTCTCCCGTAGACGATCACTGACGAGAACTAACGCAAAGTTTCAGGTAAATTAATATTTTTCTGCTCTGTGATGTTTGACGACTAAAACAGGATCCATTAAAGAAAATATCAAGTTTAAAAACTGTTTAGTCACTGAACAGGAAGTAGTTCTTCTGTAGAGATCACTTGTAAATATCTCCAGAGCTAACGTTAGCAGGTCACGTGGAGTCGACGTGTCTGACCGGAATCATTCGACCACCAGTGAGTTTTACTTTCCTCCGTCGACAACAAAGAGGAGTGAAACGTTTCCAAGACGTGACTGAACATGAATCATTTAGTTCTGATAATATTGATCCTGAGGCAACTTCTGATTACAAATAAAAGAATCAGTTCAATAACTCAGTTTGGAGGTTTTTAATATCACAATCTTCTCTAAATATTTAGTCCAAATCAAAGACTAAAAACATTTAAACTTGTAATAAGTCAAACTTGGTTAACAAATGAAAAGTGCTGGTTTTGTGTTGGAAGGGGACATTTTTAGTGTAAACTGGATCAATGGTGGCTTTTCAGTGAGGTCATCAATGTTACAGTTATTATGGAGAGTTTGATGAGTGAAACTGATTCTACTAAATTAATATTTTAGTATATTTTTGAGTTTCGTATAGAACGCCCGGTTCATGTATTGATCACTTTATGGATGCCATAGTTGATCTTTTTAGGAAAGTCTGATAAATCAATTCTGTGGACACTTTAAAGTATTGTTGATGATTTTAATGACTGGTGGTGTCGGCACCACTTTGACCAACAAACTGTTGTACCTGATGACAACGATGAGTTAATAATGTGATTAAAGGTGATATCAGGTCTGTTCCTTTGTGACAGCAGATCAACTGAAGTTCCTCTGACATGATAATTATTAAAGAAGTCACTGATTCTGTTGTCAGTCTTTCTAATAACATGAAACCAGCAAAGGTAACTCCAATAAGCACCACATGGACACTACAGACCGGTACAGCCCAGTACAGACCGGTGTCCTTTCTCCTTCAATTTTCACACTATTAGAGGAACTATTTGTGACACAGTCGGATCTTTTCATTGGTAAATATAAATTAGTGAGGGAACACCAGTATGGATTCAGGGAAAGTAGAACTACTACCTGTGCAGTAATGGAGATGGTAGAAGAAATGAAGAGTGTTTTCTTGGTATTTGTATTGATCTGCAGAAGGCTTCTGATACTACAGATCACAGCCAGTGAGGGAGGAAGTTGGAGAAGTGTGGGACTAGAAAGACTACTTAGAGAATAGACAGCGTTGTGTGCAAATGAATGACACTGTCAGGATTTAGGAAGGTCACCTGTAGAGTACCCCAGGGATCTGTGATTGGTCCAGAACCTTTCATACTTTACATTCATGATATTTGCAGTGTTACTGATTTGTTAACATTTGTCATTTTGCAGACGTTACGAATGTATTTTACTCTGGAACATTTGGAGGAAATCCTGTAAGTTATAGAAAGGGAGCTGGAAACCCTCAAAGTTTGGTTTGATGTCAATAAACTGTCTCTTAATATTTAGAAAACTACATACAAGGATATGGAATTAAAAATCTGTGATGTGAGTTTTTGATACAGAACTTTGTGATTGATCATAAATCAACATGAAAACAACATATTGGCTATATTAACAGAAAAATGTCAAAGTCAATAGCAATCCTGTATAAATGTAGGGATATATTAAACTATAAGGCCTTGTGTATGATTTAATGCTCACATCCTTACATATCTTCCTGTGTGGAGTTGTGGGGGTTGACCTTTAAATCGACTATAAATTCAACAGTTGAGCCCTGTGTATTATTAATGAGGCTGGTTACTCTGATCACACTAATTCACTGTTTCTAAAAAAAGCTATGAAATGTAATGATGTGGAATATTATACAATAATGTTCAGAGCAAAATCAAAGTCACTCCCAGACTGTACAAAAGGTTTTCTTCAGTACAGAAATGTGATCTGAGAAGTATTTATGAGTTTACTGTCCAAAAAGCTAAAAGAGATTAAAAGGAGACGAATTTCTATAGTTGGGGTTCAATTATGGAACAATGCAAATAATTTAAAAATGTGTGTTTGGTTTGCGGAGCTATTTCTGAGGGCTAAAGTGTGAATGACTTTTTATTTTTTCAGAGGGAACTTTAAATTGAGCCTGTTCAGTCACAGAATACAGACACTGTTTATATTGTTTACTGTATTATGTCTGATGACTGAATATATAAATACTACTACAAATAACATCAGTTAGCTTAGCATAACCAGATGTTTCCCTCTCATTATGAACTGTATGAATCCTCTGAAACACACAGATTCATGTCTGCAGACAGAAATCAAACTAATACATTTACAAGCTTTTATCTTTCAGACTCTAAAACTGGAGTTTTTTGATGCTCCAGTGACTTCCTGTTTACATAGCTCATTGCTGTGGAATGCAGATTGGTCCATTACGTCTAGTTTGGCGTCCGCATTAATACATCAAATTTGTAAAAGATGACAGAAAATGAACTGTTAACACGTCAATTTTTAACGTAGCGTTTGGACCATTAAGGCTTCCATGCTGTTGGTTGGCGTCAACATACCCACCCCTTTTAGACGTAGGGGCTGCATTGGGCTGTACGTATGCCTACGTTGTGGTCATGTGTGCTCTTGCTAGTGGGTACGTTTGGACTACGTACCTGTCACATCTCTTGTACACAACCGTGATTTAGTATTTGGGACAGTCCATTTGTGCGGGGTGGATCAATTGGTGCGTACCAGCATCTCCCAGAGAACCGTGAGCCTCGCCATCCAGCCTCACTCCACAGTGCCCCTCGCCCAGACCTCGCCACTTCCCGGGCCGTGTACTTAGTGCTCGCTGTGCCCTCTCGTCCTGCGGGAAGAGACGGGGCCCCCTGCTCCCGGCAAGACTGTCGACTGGGGCAGACTGTCAGTGCGCCCCAAAGTCCGGGCGAGCGGTACTGTAGAGCGAGGGTGGACCGCGAGGCTCACAGTTCTGTGAGTGATGCTGGTACCCTGCCACGGGCGGAGTCAAGCCGGGCTTACCACCAAGAATTCGTTTAAGTTTACTTTCACTAATTACATGCTTCGGGGGCTCTGTAGGCTTCCCCCTGAAAATGATGAAGTGGCGGCATCCAATTTTAAACGCCTTAAGACGTTCAAATTTGATGCATTAATGCGGACGCTGAACTAGACGTAATAGTCCAATCCGCATTCCACAGATTGCTCCTGATTGGACATCACTTCAGATGTTTCCTAGCAACAGATTTATACATCAAAGTCTTTACTAGCTGAAGCTTTTCTGCAGTTTTAATCACTCGTTTAAACTCGTTGGTTACTGAAAACTGAGGAAGAACTTTCTGTTCAGAGTCCAGCTGTTTAAATGTGTTTAAAGGGTTAACGCAGAGAAACATCCAGAACAAATGTTTGTGCCTTTAAGTAAAGCAGCTGAAGTTTAAACAGCTGATTGATTGATTGATGAAGATTAAGACCGGAGTCACATGATGGTAAAATCCTTTGATGATCCTGATTCCAGCAGAAGGGTGGATTTCAGGAACAAAATGTGATAAAACTTTTAAATTGGTCAAATAATACAACATGTATTATCATATAGTATTTATACATTTATTTATATTTTGCTCGTTTTGTGTAATCGTTACAGTGATAAAGTAGATACAGTAGACATTAGGCCTATTAAAGGAGCAGCGTGTAAGATTTAGGAGGATCTATTGGCAGAAAAGGGAATATAATATTCATAACTTTGTTTTCATTAGTGTATAATCACCTGAAACTGATAATCGTTGTGTTTTTGTTAGCTTAGAATGAGCCCTTCATATCTACATAGGGAGCAGGTCCTCTTCCACGGAGCCCACCATGTTGCACCGCCATGTTTCTACAGTAGCCCAGAATGGACAAACTGGCTAAAAGTGTGTGAACATTTTATTTAAAATAGTAAAACATTAAAAATCTATGTAATATCAATGTCTCCTCTGTTTAAACAACGGCTCCCTTTTAAAAGTCTCAGTGTCTGTGCTTGGTGAGACAATATGACAGCATCATGTTTCATTCAACATTATTATCTGATCTTTAATATCACAATCCAAATCAGATCCAGAACGTTAACTACTCTGATGGAGTGCAGAGCAAAGTTTTGGTGAGCAGGCATATGGAGAACAGAGATGCAGGGTGTCAGATCGATGGAAAAGACACGGTAAACTGGTTTGTAATGAAGGATTAAAAATTCAGTCACTCGTGCTGATTAACGGGGCTCAGCGGGCGTGCTGCTCCGCCAGAAACATCTCTAAATGCACAGCAGGATGCCGATTCTACAGATTATTTTATAACATCTTATTTCTGATAGTAAGTCAGTTAAATCGCCTTAATATCAGCGTTGGAAAAAACAATTGTCGAGCTGTAGGCCACCATAGGTTCTCCTCAGGTGTTAAAGTGGGATTTGGCAGGTGGGGGAACCCTACGATCCAGTGTAGCGGTGCAGCTGGGAAAATTACTCACCTCAAAATAACTCCCAAATTGATTTGTACTGTGAGCTCTGGTGGACTTGCTGCTGCAGCTCTGGTCTGTGCTGCTGCTGCTGTTCGGGGCTGTGCTGCTGCTGCTGCTCTGGGCTGTGCTACTCTGGCTCCGGGCTGTGCTGCTACTGCTGCTCTGGGCTGTGCTGCTGCTGCTGTAGCTCTGGGCTGTGCTGTTGCTGTAGGTCTGGGCTGTGTTGCTCTGGCTCTGGGCTGTGCGGCTGTGCTGCTCTGGCTCTGGGCTGTGCTGCTGCTGTAGCTCTGGACTGTGCTGCTGCTGTGGCTCTGGGCTGTGCTGCTGCTGTGGCTCTGGGCTGTGTTGCTCTGGCTCTGAGGTTTACTGCTCTTTGTGGATTTAGCCAACTGCATTCTACAGTATATTAGTAGATGTTACATTGGCTATCATACTATCATGGCTGCTTTCCAACCACTAGTCATAGTACAAAAGTGGAATTTGGCAAGTGATACTAAAGAGCATCATCAGCTTAAAGTCAAATTGATGACTACTACCCTTGACCTAACCTAACAGTGACCATGGATACCACAACCTGCCCTGCACCAGGCCAAATTAGTCCATTACAGTAAACTTAACAATTCGGTAAACTACCCAGTTCCAAAGCCTGCACTTGTTTAAACTGTCCAGTGTTCTCACACAGCCTTTGAATAACACAAAAATGATTATCATTTAATTTACTGTCAAAAACATTTCACAATATGAATTAACCAGATAACTTCAACAACACATCATGTACATACCCACTGTCTGATTACGAAAATCTAAAATGAATGACATTACTTCTGCAGACTTTAAACTTCTTCCAGTTTATCAAATGTCATTTGCTGACCAGTCCTTCCCCTTGAAAATAATCTGTCATCTTCCTCTTCTGTCCTCTCTTTCTTCCATCTTTCTCCATCTTTCACAGTGACAGATGTAGGAAATGTTAACGTTTCTGTATGTTCTGTATGATGCACTTTCTAACTGGGAAATACTCATCCCAGTTTGAGGGCACTTTATGCTCCTACCCTCACCCCTCTGATAGCTCCGCTTCTGAGCAGGACCTAACGTCACTCTAGGGGGGGTGTTCAGTTGGGTGCAATCTGCAAACTCACCACTAGATGTCACTAAATCCTACACACTGCTCCTTTAAGCCTTTCAGTACAGTAAATTAAAATAAAGGATTTTGTCCCCATAAAATAATCCCCCAAAGCTTCAATATCCAACAAAAATAATTGAATTTGAACTTTCATTGATCATTTTATATTAATCACAATGACACAGTCAAAAGTTTCTAACTGTTGCCTCCCTTATTGCAGGTCTGTCCCCCGTTCTGAGAGAACCAGAGGTTGGTCTGGGTCTTCAAATAAAAGCACTTAAAGTGACCCCACGCTGGCTGTTACATCTGTTGTTCTTTACACAGCTAGTAGTCTACATTGAGATATGTGGTCCCATTTAGAGCACTGCCAATCCAGATCTGGTAGTCTTGACCTATCTAGATCTCTAGTTTTTATCCGGATCTGGATCATTCTGATCCAGATTAAACTGGGCCCTGCAGCTTTCTATCATGCCACATGATCTTCACCCAGTTGACAAAAGTTTAAATTTCAGTTTTTTGTCTGGAACTTTTCAGCAACGTGTTTCCACGACGTGCTGAGGAAGATCATGAGACATGACTGAAAGCTCCAGAACGGTTAGCCTACCACACATGGCCGCAGCCAGCTATGAGGTCCAGACTTCTGTTATTATTTCCTAAATATAAATATATACATAAATATATGTATATAAATATATACATAAATATATATATTTATATAAAAGAATTCCGGCACTATATAACTGTATAATCAGGAGTTGAAAACGTCTGGTCCAGAGTCAGACTGGCCATCGGGAGCACCGGGAGTTTTCCCGGTGGGCCGCTTGACAATTGGGGCCGATGCAACGCAAAATATTGTTAAATAACCCCCCACTTAAGTAAAAATAACAGCTGACTGGCCCGGGTGAGTGGGTTCCCGGCCCACTGCGGTTGGGTATTACAGCTGTCAGCCTCTCTCTCCCAGTCAATCACTTTCGGTCCAGTCCAGTCTAACTTTACCTGGGCCCCGCCTCTTCCCACCTCTGTTAGGTGTTACTTGGATAAAGAGTGGAGCAAGGTGGACAAAAGCTGAGAGGAGAGGGTGAAGTCTCAAATGTTTTAGAATAACAAATTACTCATTTGGCTCCGTCACCAGTCAGTCATCTCATCTCGTGAGCCTGAAGGCACTGGGAGCAGAGAGAGCAGCCCAGTGAGACCAGTTCAACTGTTAGTCCAGGTTCAGCAGCTGAAGCGGTCAGACAGAAGACAACAGGGAGAGGATCAGCAGGTTTGGGTTTGTTTAGCTGTCTGTTGAGCTCGATCGGCTGTTTCACTGAAACATGTTCAACTTTTCATAAAGTCGCTCATCAATGTCACTTCAACCGACCAATCACAGCCGGGAGGGGGCGGGACATTAAAAAAAGTTGATGTGCTGCAGCAAACTTTAGAAATGTTTAGAAATGATTATTGATTATTGATCAGTTAGTACTGATCATTAACACATTAGAGACGAACCAACAATGTGACCATTTTTCTTCCACAAGGATTTAATGAAGAAACAAAACAAACATGATAAATGTTGGTTGTGTTTTTCTTAAACTGCTGTATCGTCCAATATGAATTAATATGATACTGCTGGTATATAGTTTACTATTATATGAACTTATATGAATATACTCACATTATATCATTAATATATTATACTAACATTATACTATTATGTTAACTTTATACTTTTTATTTAATGTTAGAATATTATACTAATATACAGTACTCCATATATATACACAGTAGTAAATATACAGAGCAACAAGTTCCACTTGTTCTATTTTACATCTATTTTACTAAAGTTATTGTTATGAATATTGTTCAGTAATCTTGTTCACAAAGTGTGAGGAAGAGGACGAAGTGTGTATTTATAGATAATGAGTTTGTGTGTAGTGTAGATCTTGGATTGTGTTTGTAGGTGTCATTCTGGTGGGAATTTTGCTCGTCCTGAAATGCAATAAATAAGCTCCATTAAAAGAAAGAATTCTGGACCTCATTAATTTCTAACCTCTGGCTACGGCCCTGCTGCTACATGAACCTGGAGACTGTTAGACCGTTGCATGACAGCAGGACTCAAACCAGCAACCTTCAGTAGGTTCGTTTTAAACAGCTGGACGAGAAGAACACAAGTTTCTAATGTTTACAGTAAATGTGTATATATACTGTATGTATGTATATACAAACATTATACGTATATACTGTATATACTGTTTCCTGTATATATGTGTGTGTATATTTACTGTGAATACTAATACACAGTTTATTACCTGATGATTATTTATTTATTAGCAGTTCAACTATAGAGAGTTAGTGTCCACATACAGGTACATATATGAAGAAGGTAACACACCGACTCTCCAGCTGTTCACATTATTGAGTCCTGCAGGTGCAGTTCAGGCTGTTGGCCAGCAGGCGGCAGCAACACACCGAGTCTGCACACAAACAGCTGAAGAAGTCATCTAGACACCTAGTGTGTGTGCTTGTGCGTGTGTGTCTGTGGGCGATGCCTACCCTTTAGTTTCCCATCATGCAGCTGTGTCTCTCCCTGGGGATTGTGGGTAGGAGGTTTGTTGCTTGGGGGTCTGAGCAGCAGCTCCACATGAGATCTGAGAACCTGCAGGAGGACAGCGCCCCCCCCCACTGATTCACTTCCTGTTTCTAAAGGTTGAAGTCTGGAGAAACGCGATGAAACCGACCGACGTTCAGATCTCCAGGAGATCTGTGTAGGACCAGGACCAGGACCGGGTTACAGAGTACCCAGTCCTGGATCAGGGTCAGTTTACGCCCTATGACTGACGCTGCAGGCAGCCAATCAGAGCAGGAACCAGTTGTTCAAAAAGTTTAATCTGGATCAGAATGATCTGGATTTGGAAATGCCATGTTTTGCTCTCCAGGATCAGATGATCCATCTTACTTTTGTGCCGATTTTTCAAACCAATTAGAAACTACTTTTGACTGTGTCGCTGTGATTAATATAAAGTGATCAATGAAAGTTCAAATTCAATTATTTTTGTTGGATGTTGAAGCTTTGGGGGATTATTTTATGGGGACTGTTTCTTTTTTAACAGTACTGAAAGGCTTAATAGGCCTAATGTGGACTTTATCTACTTCATCACTAACAGTTCAAATCAAGAGCAAAATATAAATACATGCTAAATACTACATGATCCAGATGTTGTATTATTTGACCAATTTAAAAATTTGATCACATTTTGTTCCTGAAATCTACCCTGAATCCTTCCTTCTGCTGGGTTCAGGATCATCCAGATTTCTTCGGATAAAAGGTATCCCAAACCCACGAACAAGTTATTAAAAACACATACTGAAGGTTTGATCCAGATCAAAACCAAGACTAGATTACGTGATCTAATCCGATTTCAGAATCCTTTTTTTCTTCTGAATAACACATTTTCAAGATTTGATCCAATCAGAAAGCCGAAATCTTACTTCTGAACACTCCGGGCCCTGATCTGGGTTCACTCTAAAACCCTCTGGGCCCTGATCTGGATTCAGTCTGAACACTCTGGGCTCTGATCTGGATTCACTCTAAACCCTCTGATCTGGATTCACTCTAAACCTTCTGATCTGGATTTAGTCTGAACACTCTGGGCCCTGATCTGGATTCAGTCTGAACACTCTGGGCCCTGATCTGGATTTAGTCTAAACACTCTGATCTGGATTCAGTCTGAACCCTCTGATCTGGATTTAGTCTGAACTCTCTGGGCCCTGATCTGGATTCAGTCTGAACACTTTGGGCCCTGATCTAGATTCAGTCTGAACCCTCTGGGGCCCTGATCTGGATTCAGTCTGAACCCTCTGGGCCCTGATCTGGATTCAGTCTGAACCCTCTGGGCCCTGATCATCAATGAGGATAAATAATGAACAGATGAGTTTGTTCATGTTGAAGCTTTTTTTTAATGTTTCCAGGGAACAGAACAAAGACGACATTTCACACAGAAAATAATTAAGAAAATAAGAAAATAATAAAAATAATAATAAAAGTTCAAAGAAACAAAGGCAACGCTGACCCACAATGCACTGCAGGAGGTTTTGGCTTCTGTGGAAGGTTTGTGTGTTTGAAGATAAACGTTTGATTTCTACGTGTTACTCCTCAGTCTGGAGGCTCTGCTCCTGGTTCTCTTGGTTCTCCTCCTCTCCAGCCCCATCTTTCTCCTCCTGGTTCTCCTCTTGGTTCTCCTCCTGGTTCTCCTCCTGGTTCTCCTGGTTCTCCTCCTGATTCTCCTCCTGCCCCTCCCCTGTGGAGGAGGTGTTGTCTCCGTCATAGATGATGTCTTCAGGGTTGGGAGCAGGAGGACAGAAATCCTCCTCAGGAAGAATCTTACGGAAGATCGACTCGGCCTGAACACACATTTTATATGATAGTGTTATTAAACATGTGATTATTAGTTATTGATTGATAAGAACATGAGTCCTTCACAGTTGTCACATCGTTTTGTCCGACCAACAATAAATGTGACAGTTTGATGTTTTAAAGGTGATATATACGACATTCGCTGACACTTCATCGTACTAGAGCACCAGCATCTCAGACCAAAACAGATGTGTGCGTAGGCCACACCTCCCCCCCCAACCAGAAACAGCTGTATATCGCTCTCCTCAAAGCCACCAGACTCCACTGACAAAAACATAAATTTTACCTTGCATATCATCGTAAAGCACACTTCATTCAAACTCGACAGAAACGTCTATAAATAGTCTATAAATAAATAGTAATAGTAAATATTGAACTTGAGTAAAACGGGGCTTTGCAGAGTGTTG
>NTHP01000816.1:112759-178773 GCA_003416845.1 Oplegnathus fasciatus | reverse complement strand
TTCAGGAGTTCAAATCAGGACTACTCATTTCTGATGCCCTTTTCTTTGGAGCCCATTCTGATTAAAGTTTTATCTCACTCTTACTGTTCACTGCAGTATTCAGACTGTTATATTTGTAAATGCAATTAGAGAGTGATTAGCAAAACTGTCTCTTGTCTAAAAAAAAAGTATAATAATGCTGGACTTGATGACAGATGAAGAAGCACCCGACAAAAAGCAGCGTGCGATCGCAAACAGATGTAACGTAACCTTTCAAACAAAGGAGCTTGTGTGGTTACAGGTTTCCAGTGATTTATAATCTCATTCTGCGTTTGATCGTTTAATCAGCTTTGCACAGTTAGATAGCAGCTATCATCTCTCCATCTGTCTCCTTCTACAGTGTGTTTTATCAGGTAAACACTTGTTCATTATGTTTGATCATATTTTAACTGTTAGGCTGAATGATCACATGTAGCTCAGGATTGAGCTGCTGTCTGTTGCGTTAAAAGTTTGCTGCAGAGCCAAAACTTTTCTGCACCACTTTCTAATAAGGAGCCCTTTATAAAGAGTTCATAGCTGTAACTAATGGATTTACTAATGGTTAATAAACCATTTAGTTAATGCGATACAGGTCAGTTACAAGCCATTAATAAGTACAATGTTTGGGTTGCCAAGTTGTGAAAAATCCTGTTGGAATCATCCCTTTGCAAATATAAAGGGTCACAGTTTTCTCACCATTAATAACCAGAAATAATATCCCTTGATAACCATTAATTAACCATGTTTAAATGTTTTTATTAAATGGGTCACAGCATTTAAGGTCACAGCAAGAGGTATAATGATCCACTGGATGGGTCTTCCTGATGAACTAAAGAGCTAAAAAGAAAGACAGAAATTAGCACCTAGAGGAGGATTTTTTTTACAACCTGGCAGCTTAAACGCATCATTATTGGCTTATAATTGATCTTTAAAGCATTAGTAAATGATTTATTAACCATCTATACAGTCATTAGTTAAAACATATAAACCCTTATTAGAAAGAGGCGCCAACTTTTCAAGATATTTTTGATGAAATGTGTAGCTTCTCTCACTATGCTGTCACTGACTGATCAGTTAATGTGACCTCAAAATATATTTCTACTGAAGTGAGGAATGTTGGAGGGCGTCAGCTTTATCAAACAGACAGATGTGACCTGACAAACCCAAAACTTCTCAACAACACAGGACAGAGAGCGTCTCAGGACAGCACTCATGCAGAGGACATAATAATGATTTGTAGTGCCAGTTAAAAACATAACAGATTTGAGCTATAACACAGCTCAGAAAAATATGTAAATAAGATTGTTTCTCGTACTGTGGAGCTCAATTAGGATTGTTGAGGAATTACTAGACTGCATGTAAAAAACAAAAATCTTAATACTCTTCTGCTGAGGCGACATTTGGCAGAGATTAGAGTGAAAGTTTTATTTTAGAAGTCTATCTGCCAAAGAGATCGTCTTTCACTGTGGTACTCAAACTTCCCTTTCAGTAGTCATGCTCTCTCTTGTAGATGTAGATTTGGGGATTAAATCTATTCTTATGTATTCTCCAAGATTAACTTGTCAAAAAGTACATCTCCGAAATCACAAAAACCTCCGCTTTTGTGTGTTTTTTCCACATTTTCAGCACAGCACCAGTAAGATGATTTCTCATGCATCTCTGTGGTTCTCTCTCTCTCTGTCTGCCCTCTTTTCTCTGTCTGCGCTCCTCGCTCTGCGATGAAAGACGGATTTTATGTCTGTTATCTGACACTGCACTGATTTATGAACAAAGCCAGGCAGAGGGTGAAACTCCAAATAAAAGACTCCACCGAGAAAACTCCACCGAACAACTGAAACGATCAGGCTGAGAGCATCTGTCTGTCCTGATGCAGTGACAGTGAGCACTGTAGGATCGTTACCACCCGGTGTAGATTATGAACACATCAATATGAGGCCCTGCAAGATTATATCAAATCAAATCACGGCAAAAGGGGATTTTGTGCGAATGTGTGTGTTTATCGTGTCTTTATCCATATGTGTGTCTGACTGTGTGTACATATACTTATTACATAACAGCTCTGCATGCATATGGGTCAGAGGCGGTGGATCAGCATAATGATGGTGACGGCATGAAAACATGAAGAGGATTTAAAGTAGAGGAGGGGTACTGGGACATGAACAAAACAAACAAACAAAAAAGAAACAACAACAACAATAGCAAATGAAACCTCTGTCTACATTTGCTATTGTTGTTGTTTTATATATCTATATACAGTATATATATATATATATATATACTTTTTTATATATATATTTATATCTATATATAGTAGTTTAATGTTTATGTTTACCTTGTTGAGCTTGTTGGCCTTGTTTTAAGCTGTATGTATGTCTATTACTTGTATGCGTACACACACTGATTGCTGAGCTGTGTGTATGATAGCTGATTGTGCATGAGGCCAAGTTATGTGTTTGTCAGATAAGATTTCTTTCTTTCTTGATTATATTTATTTATTGTGGCCAGTTTCTTTCGGCCTTGTGGAGCAGGCAGGGATTAAATATCTTGCTCAAGGACACTTGCGCATGTATTGACTCATAGGGAATTGAACCCACCCTCCTTGGAAGGATTGACTAACCGCTCGTTTATCCTGCAGCCCACACACTCCTAAGAGTGTCAAATGCAAATGAAGTTTTTGGCTCATTTGCCAAAGTCGGGTGCAATAGAACAACATTAGCAAAGAATATTAATTTACAGTTTTCAGATCAAAATTAATCTCCTTGATGAGTGTGAGCAGACTTAAGAGTTTCTATACACATCAAACTTGATTGTTTTGTTTTGTTTGGATGGTGTACAGTATTGTGTATATTCTCATACTGGACTGTATATGTCCGTGTGGCGCGTACTTGTGCCTCCGACTCACCAGTGATCACCAGAGTGTGTGGGACTCCCGCCTCGTTGAGCATTCGCTGAATGTGGGTGTTGTAGAGAGTGAGCGCCTGTCCTTTCCCGCTCTGTGGGTTCACCAGCAGCATCATCCGGCACGGACGAGACAACTCGTTCATCAACAACCCTTCAGAGGAGAGAAAAGGAGAATGATGGCTGAATGCAACAAAAAGAGAAAGGACAAATGGCCGATCAACTAAATAACTTCCATAGTAACAATCATACTATAGAACCTTGGAATAGGTCTTAGTCTGCCAACAGAACAGGTTCAAAATAGACCACGTCATTATCATCAAGCATTTGAAACTTGATTCAAGTAGATTCTTGAAACAAGTTGATTCTGATCTTGAAACCGCTGCTGAGCGACTTTTAAGGAAAAAATACTTGTTAATATCTTAACAGAACAGAATAAGTTGAAGGAGAAAAAGAAGTCAAGGGGCAACATCCTATGTTTGTAAGTCAGTGAGGCTTTTTTACTCGCACACAGGGAGCCAGGTTAACCAGGAAAACATGTTCACATTCACTGAAGTGACCTAATTACCATCAAACCCAAATTTAAATGCAACCTGTCAATAATAAGGTCACTTCTCCACAACCCCCAACTTCAAATCAAGGATGGCCTATTACATGACACTGTAGCCTGTAAACTTTTTGTTTGTTTTGTTTGTCATGCGCGTGCGCTCTCCTGTCAGATTCATGTTTAAGTTCCTACAAGGTCAAGAAATCAGGTTTCTCCAGCAAAACTCTGACTCTGTGTACCTGATTCTTTTTATTGCCAGTTATAGAAACTAGCCTTTTCATTTACACTGTGTTTAAGAAATCAGCTTTCTACAGAGAGGTTTCTTAAGTGCATTTAAACAGACTGATGGTTGGGTAAGTAACACAAGAGCCCCAGAAAGGAAAATTTCTACAGTGGAGAAGAGCAGGAAGGACCCATGGGAATCTGTGTACTGGGATATTTGGAGACAAGCACACAAATTGGACGCTTATCTCCCCTAACAGACTTTGGCGAGGCTCCTGTAAAGGAGAAGATGGAGGTGCACGCAAGGATAGTTGGTGCCGAAGTATTGAAGATATTCTACAAAAGGAAAGAACCACCACAGTGCAAGACAAGGTAATGATAGTATAACGTCTACTGCAATGTGCAACCCTTACATACTAATATACATCACACAGCGCACACTGTCTATTTGTATGTTCTGCACATATACACTATGTTTGCATGCCTTAACACATTTCTTTATAATTGTTCTCCCACAAAATCTGTTCATGAAAACAGCGTTTTTGTATATTTAGTGTAATTTTTAAAGTGTTTAATGTGTGTGTTGTTGTTTTTTGGAAGATGTCAAGAAACATGGGGAGAGAGAGGGGTATGACATGCAACAAAGCTCCCACAGTTTATCATATTTACAGTTTATCACATTTACTGTTGTAATAACCCTGTTTCATCTCATCCAATGTCTCTATTTTGACATTCCTTTAGAAAAACTAACACTGTGCATAGAACTGACAGAAGATTTGTGAATACAAGCAAAAACAAAGGTCAGTGGTCAGTCACACACTTACACACACACACACACCAAACTGAACCTACACTGCTTGCATCTAAAGATGGACGAGTGCAGCAGCAGCAGTCCCCTCTTTGGTACATTTTTAACTGTAGGGTTGATGCAAATTAGTGTTCAAAATATCTTTGGGATCAAACAGATTTCAGAGGGTTACGCAGACCTCACATTACACAGATCCCAAATCTTTTTAAAACACTCTGAAGATTACGGTCTCTCAGAGGCACAGCGTGGGGCTAAAGGAGGGAGGAACTGGAAGAAGCTGGTTTTGGCCTTCTGTACCACAGCGTTGGAGGAGGATTAATTAAATACTGTAAGTATAAGACTGTGTTCTGCCAAAGTATAAGATCATTATTGGATATGAGACGAGACAGGGAAAACTAAATAGAAATATAGATCTGATGGAAGTCAGAGTATGATGATAAAACTGTGCTCATGTTGAGGGGAAGCTAGTAGTTCTGAGAGAGCGGTGATGAGGAAGATAAGGGGATGGTACCTCAAATGACAGAGAAAATTACACCGTGGATCTCTGTAAGAAAACGTTAAGAAAAATCTCCCTACAAATTTGGAGCAAACTACTCATCAATTTTCTCTCCTCTCTCTACCTTGAAATCTGTTTTTGTAACGTCTCAGCCGGGGAAGAAGTCGAATAAAAGAGAGAGAAGTGTGACAGGAAGCCATCAGGCACATTTCACACACTGCAGCTGTGGGATAAATTTACAGGTAGGTACATAAAGTCCTCTCTTTTGTAGAAAGGGCACGCTCCAGTAAGACTGTTTTCTGTGTCACGCCTTGTCAACAAACACAAGAAACAAACTATTTCATGATGGGCAAAAACCTTGCAGTGAGATTCCTCCCGGAGAGTGATCTCCCTTTGTATTGCAGTCTGCTAGATTTGTTTTTAAAGATCAAAACATAGAGAGCATGGAGGGAGGCAAACCATTCAAACAAGTCTGACAGCTGATAAATGAGTAACGTTGGGCGGGATGCTCCGGGGATAGGCACATCTAACTGGTTCAAAAACTGGCAGGTTTCGTTTTAATGGATACTGCACTCCCAGTGGACTCCCAGTGACACAACTGGAATGCAGTGAAACAGGTCAGAAAAATGTTCACACGTTAACGCACCTTAACCTTTTTTAACCTCTGTCACTTTAATCTGAGGTAAACTCATCTGTCTTCTTTTTGCTCTCTGATAATCCTGAATGTAAATGAAGGGCTGCCATCACGTCAGTGTACATTCAGTTGCCAGTATATTAGGTACACCTAGATAAAATTGATGCAGTCTGATACATCAGTCCATCAGTTTTGGAAAAGACTAAAGGGTGTGGCCTGACATGACACCCTTTTTCCAGATCATGTTGTCCAGCATCCAATAAAAACATGAGCACAACCATGTGGTCTGTGACTAAAATATGCACACTGTCATTCATTTGTACTCACTTTATAAACATTTTGGTCATCACACCTTCATCGGGTAAAATTCAAAATTCAAATTCAAAATTGCATTTTACCTATGTTTCAGTCTGAGGACTGAAACATTGTTAATGGGAGTACAAGTGAACAACAGTGGGTGATTTTTAGTGATTTTTTCACAGTCGAGTTTTTGAGCTGATGTACCTGGCAATGAGACTTTTAGGTGTACAAGACCTTTGCAGTGGTAAGTATGAAATTGTACTTTATGCCAAAGTGAAAAGGTGCAATAAAAAAGTTGGTTTCCAGAAATAATAGCAAATAATTGTAACCAAATTAAAATACAGCCAGGCAAGAATCAGATATATGTGCTATGTATACTGTTTCACTTCAAATCAACACACTGACATTTTTTTATTGTTTAGACAGGTTTGTAAAGGCGCAGCCACTTTCTCTGTTGGATGAATATTTCTATGGAATCATCTCTGAATCCGAACGACTGGACTCCCGAGGGAAAGCCACACAAGTGCCCTCATGAATCAGCTGGCATGACAGCTGGCACTGAAGGCCCTGACCTTGCCTTCTGCGTGCCCCAACACCCACGCAGACCTTGTTGGCTAAATCCAACCCCATGCCACTTCCTGTGTGCCACCCCTCCCCTTCTCAAAACATTCCAGAGGGTACTATCTATCTACTCGTCTCTGTCCGTCCACACTCCGGGTTTCCTCCTCTGTCATTAGCTCGGCTGCAGCAGCGTCATGGCATGGAGCCAAAATATGACATGCATCTAATAGTGCACGCTAAAATCAACAGAAACATGGAGAAAATACATTTTACAACCCTCCCCAATCTGATTACACATTATCCACCATGCTGGACACTCTGCAGTGGAAAATGGAGGTTATTATTCTTCACTGAGGATTGGTGGTTCATGACAGCATATGTGTCTGGTTTGTTTGTATGGGGATGGGTGTAGTCCTGATTGTTAAGTGATGATATACGTTGCTACTGATGAGGTCAAAGACACATATTTGTGTCCAATCTTGTGGTCACAACAGTCTGTTTCTGGTTAGTTACGTTAAATTATGACAAACAATGATGACAGAGCTCAGACATAATTAGCTGGACTAAACAACTTCAGAAAAAAAGTCAATTACTGTCTTGAATGAAGTGATAAAGTGGACCTCACTGAGTCATCATCCTCACAAACAGCAGCCGAGATGAAAAAAGATGCAAAACAACTACAGCAACAAAGCTCTGCATCTCAACTACATTCACTTGATCTGTGACTACAGACATCTCATCTGCTCCCTTCAAACCAAGAGCATGGGAATTGTCCCAGATCTTAATGGAATAATCACTACCGAGGTATTCGCCATAGGAAATGACAGTCTAAATGAAAGGGAAAAACCCCGGAGCCGGAAAAAACACATTTTCCGGCAAGGTTCCCTATAATAGCTGTCTGGGTGCATATAGAGTCTGAGAATAGGCAGCTTTCTTGGCTTTGCCTGACAACTCTCCAGTACGTTCAGCAGGGTGTCAGCTTCTATTAACCAGAAACAGAGATGAAGGTACATCTTCCAGTTTTCCTTCAGTGTGGAAAAGGGTTTGTTCCATTCTCTGCACCATAAAACAGGGCAAATCTACATATTTACTGTTTGTATTTCTATTTTTTATAGATATAACATTATACTTCTACAGCATTTCTTAGTTACTGATGTCCAGACATTTTATATGGAATGGGACGAAGCTAAAAATGCAAACATTACTCAGCATGTTGCATGCTCCTTATATAAATGAATAAAATCACCCATGACCTTACATGGTCACTCTCTCTATCAAAAGCAGCATCATTGCCAGATGACTCACGCTGACTCACAGTGATGACCTGCACACACGTCAGTCAGTCATACCGGTGTCTCACTCAACTTCCTTCAAATCAGCCCCCATCAGCAGTGAAGCATGACAAAGCATTAACCGCCAGTGATTAAGGAACGAAGTAGCAATCTTGCTTTTAAAATTAAGCACGGGGCTTTCATTACGCTCAGCTGAGCCCACACACCACACCACTCAGCCGGCATAAAATCTGCAACTCAGATGGGACCGGTCCCACTCTGTCCAGATTTGGTATCGTTTGGGATTTAAAGGGAGAAAAGAGACTTCAGAACACGTTTTGCTTTGCGTTTGGAAGTGCATTTCATTTGCTGGAAAAGACGACGCTCTTATTCAAACGTCCAAACTAACAATATCTCTCAATTAATGAAGTGAGTTACAGAACAGAAGTGTCAACAAACTGCTGGCAACATGGCTGCAAAGCCACCAGACAATTACACCTAAATAAAATCCAATACTAATACTAATACAATTAATTCAACTAATTTAAAAAGGAGCTGTACATTCGTTGTTTGTATCTGATCTTGCTAAAAGATACCCTGTTGGACCAGTTACAGGGATATGGATCAATGTGAGAGGGTCCCCGTTTTGTTTGTTCTGTGCATGCACAAGAGGACGTGATACATTCCTGCCAATGGTTTCACACTATTCCACTGATCTACAGGTGGCCTAACACGCCGAGAAATGCAGCAACGGTCAAAGGCAGTGAAGAAGAAGACCGCAAGCTAGTTAACATGACGTGTGAACAATGCAGGATTCAAAAGGAAAAATGTGCTCAACACATTTGTTATGGTGCGTTCCATTTACCTCGGAAGTCGGAACTCAGAGCTGGGAATGAGCTCTAGCTCTAGCCATTGTTAGCAATACCAATTGATAACAACACATTACGCGGTACTTTGCGCATAGAAACACCGTAGCAACATGTCCACAGATAGAAGTTGGACAGTGGGCCTACTGTGTGTAATGAGACACAAATAAGACAGAAGTGCTAATAAACAGTGTATTACTACAGCTTTCATGCATGTTGATGCACAGGGCAGTCATCTTGGATTTTGAGGTCGGGGTTGGTGAGGTTCTCCCAACTTTCCGAGTCAGAAATCCAACTTCAGGGGGCGTTCCGGTTGAAATTTCCGAGTGGGATCTCGGAAATTCCGACTTCCTAGATCAAATGGAACGCACCATTAGACCTCAAAGATACACACAATGCTGGTGAGTAACACTGAATGTAAACAGAGACTTGTTTACACAGGGCACTTTTAACAAACGTCTCCAAATAACACAACAAAAGTATCTAATCTAGACTATTTCAATGGTATAACTGCAAGGCTTGCACAATCTTGGAATAATGAACACTCCCACTCCGGAATAACGGGAGGTATTCCTGTTCCTCCCACTCTGCCGACATTGCTTGAAAGCAGCATTAGCACGAGTTCTGCTTTAATGTTAGCATAAACACCGACCAATAACGGCGCACGGCTCACAAGCGCTTGATAAAGTTTCCCCATCTCCCCATTTCCTCTGTGTGCCATTCACAGATCTCATTACACAAGGAAAACAAACTACAGATGGATGTTTGACTCATCAGCATAGACGCAGGAGCTGCACAGTGTATATTACTACTGCCTGATTCACTAAAACTGTATAAAAAGTATATTTTTTTAATATTCTCATACAAAAACAGACCTACAGCATGGTGACAGAGGACCCCTACCCATTGCCACCTACTGTCCCCACTCTTACATTCCTATCTGCTGCTCAGTGGTGCTGTGGGCTCTAAGCCTTGACAAACACCCATTAGGAGGGAATCCAGTTTCCACATTAAAGGAATTAATGGATTAACACGTATTTGACCTGGTACTTACACCCTCCCTGCCCCCTGTAATATGACAGATATTTCCAGTCTACTAAATGTTAGCTTTGTCCCTGGCCAGCTGAGCAATGAAAACTACAAACGCCCATAAAGTCTGTTTAAACATCGCATGACACAACTTCAACTGTTGAAGATGCATCTTTTAACTGTGAGCATCTGAATCCAGCCAGCTATGCTGGATTTCTGAAAACATCCTATTTGCAGATACGAGTTTGTCACTGTAGTTAACTACATACCAACTGTAACCTCATGACAGCAATTTAGAGATACAGCACAATGCCTGGGACGTATCCATCATGATTAGAGGTTCAGCTCTTACACTCAAATGTCAAATCATTCACAGTAACATGCTTTATTTGGAGCTTCAAGGTTTGGATTCGGACCTACTGCAAGTCAGCGTGTCACGACATTGTGTAAGGATATATTTTCTTGTGTTTGAGTGTTGTTAGTGTGATTAAATGTGCCCACATTCTTATTAGTGCATGTCTATCAGATTCAGTTATCAGATTTGCTGAATCTTTGGACTGTTTTAAACGGATTCTAAAAACTCATCTTTATAGGGAAGTCATACCAGCGTCTCACTCAGTCTTTTTATAGATTCTCCATCTCCATCTTATGTTTTGGTTTGTTAGTTTGGTCTGTCACTCATTGCACTGTGTTTTATATTGTAGTTTAAATTTATTTTCATGTTTCTTTTCTTTTCTCTTTTCTTTTCTTTTTCTTTCATTATTTACATATTTTCATTTTTTCATGTATGGGTTTGTGAAGCACTTTGTAACTGTGTGTTTTAAAAAGTGCTATATAAATAAAGCTTTACTTACTTACTTACTTACTCATGTATAGTATCAGAATGTGTTTTCATTTGGTTATATAACACGCTGTTTATTTATATGGTGCTTTTCTACGTCCAAAGATCATTTACAGCACAAAAACAGAGATAAAAAGTCTCAGGCAGGGAAAGTCAGAAGAGATGAGTTCTGAGAGATCTTTTCAATGTTGTTGCTAAATTTACCTTTTTCTTCTTTTACTTTAATTGATGTGGTTGGATGGTATTTTCCAGACCTCTGACTTTAAGTAAAATACATACATGGAGCTTTAATTAAAACGTTTGCGTACTCCTGCTTTATATAGATATTCAGTGGTGGAATGTAATTATGGTAAGTACATTTACTTACGTACAATTTTTAGGTATTTATCGTTTACTTGAGTATTTCTATTTTATGCTACGTTGTACTTCTACTTGACTACATTTCTTTTTACTCAACTAGGTTACTAGTTACTATGCAGATTAAGATTTTATATACAAAATGTAAGATCACTCTATAAATATGACTCATTGTTACAGATTGTAATTGTAATGAAGTATGATAAAATGATGAAAAACAGTGTTTTTTCTGCATAACAAGTACTTTTGATAGTTTAAGTACATTCTGCTGATAATACTTTGTGAGATTTTGAATACAGGACTTTTTTTTCACTGTTGTATTGCTACTTTCACTTCAGTAAAACATCCAAATACGTCTTCTACCCCAGTATATATTGTACTACTCTATCTAGTGATGTGCAGTAGTAGAAATTAAACAGGTAATGGGTGATAAAAACTACTGTATAAAGGTGCAGCTGGTGATAATTCTGAGAAACCAGTGAAACAGAAATCAGTTTATCTTCAAAAGCACAATTATCTCTTCCTTTCTCATTCTCTACCAGAATGACAAACTTTGTCATGATATGAAGGTCTGCAAATTAAGGATACAATCAGTAATCGTTTGTAGCATTTACTGCAGGCTCATTCAAATATAACTAAGGTTCATTGGTTAGATTTTCTGTGTTTCTCATCTGATTATAAAGAAATGTGGGCATGTTTTACTGCTGTGTTTTACAAACTTTACTGATCTGAAACTCTCATGCATCAGAAAACATTAAAACCTGTTTTAAAAGACCGGTCAATCAACGTGAGCGATATTATTTTCCAGTCCTGTGTTGATGTTTGGTGATGGGACTACCCTTTTTTTGTTTACAGGCTGCACCTTTAAAGAAACCTTATCTTACCCCACTGGACCCAACTGCAGTAACACTGAGGGGCAGCGAAGTGATAACTCTTGTCCATAACACTGTCTGTAAATCAAAGAGTGGAAGCTGCTCAAGCACACAGCAGATTTTTGCTGAGCCAGAACCACAAAGGGTGTGGAAGGAGGAGGAGGAGGTGGCAGCGGTTAGCTCGCTGTAGATCTATATTAGGAAAGGCAGAGAGTTTATGACATTGAGGTTTTTATTAAAATCACCCTGCACTGTCTGTCAGCCACTTGTATTTACTGTATCTCCTGCATTGTTGTAATGAAGAGATGCGTATGTTGTGAGACAGAAAGGTCGGGACAGCAGAGAGAGGATGTAGCCACTGTCTGTCTCTCCCATACGGGTATTTTAGGCTGCAGGGGCAGATAAGGGAGGGGAGGTTACTGTAGGTTGCTGCATGAAAACAAACTTTCCGAAAGTCACTATTGCCACTAATTTAATGTTGAGTTTAAGTTTTCTTTTAATTGGAACTGGAGCTTAAATTCTTAATTAACGTCAGCTCAGTTGGCACTATGTTCGACTGCACGTTCACTTCCTGCAACTATTAGTCAGTTTTAAATAAAAACACAAGACATGTGAGCAAAACATGACAGCAAACTGTAAAAAANNAAAAAAAAAAACAGCTACATGCATATAAAAAGTGATGTGTGCCAGCGTATGGAGGAAATGGACTTCCCACCACAAAAAAACCCACAACCACATGTTCTTTTACCAGGCGAAGGCAGACTTTCTCTGAGGTGAACTAGCTGCTCTGTAGGCTGAATGGTCAATTAGTGGTTGTTGTTGTTGTCGGCGTATCACCGAATGACTTGAGAGGCCATTTCTGAGAATAGCAAACTGGGTGAGCACCGAATTTATGCTTGGTGGTAATAATGTACAGAAAATCACCCTCCAGACTGAGATGTAGATATTCTGCAACAACAACAAGAGCAAAGTTTGATGGGGTTTAGGCCAGAGTGTGTTTTGCTAAATTTCATCGGTGTACTCCATCATTTAGATGTGCTCCTGGTAGGAGTGAGCGGGCAGGACGCTGTCATTACAGACACAGAGCTGCTGTGATCCCCCCGAGCTGGAGAAAGCTCCAGAGTGGCTGAATCAGAGGTCTCGACAGCACGTCAAGCTCTATCGCAGCGTATATCCAATGAGAAGGAGTCCCCGGGGAGAGGACTGCTGCTGCCACTGCTGTCTGACACACACACACACACACACAAATGCCTCTAATATAAGAAAAACACATATGGGACTGTCCTGATATACTCATTGAAACCTGATAAAATTAAATCTTTTGTTCCTTTACAACTGTAGCAGCAAGAGGGACAAACTATAACTGTATGAATGAAATATGTGGTGTGTGTTGCAAGAGAATGAGGAAGTTTCATCATTCTGGTCCGTTCGAGACTGATTAATCACGAGGGTGTGACCTCTGATGGGATCAGACGAGCTCCTCTTTTCAGTTATGTCACTGTCACAATCAGCACCTTGTTTTTGGTGCACACTCACCAGACAACCTTCACACACCCACAAAGACTTACCATTGCTCAAGCACTGAAGTCTCCAAAAACATGCATAGGATATGTAACAGTGAGCATATTCACATGTACACCAAGAGCCAAATAAAATGAAGAAATTAGCTTATAGTAAGTCAGTATTTTCATCAAATTGTCTGTAAAAGAATTTTACTACTAAAGTGTTTAGTAGTAAAAACATTGACTTAAAACTCTGAAGCTTTACTACAGAAGCTGAGAGCAGCTACCGTCTGCAGGTCTACAGTACCCATTAAAAGTGTAAATAAAAATAAAGTAATAACATTCTGTAACTAATAGGGCTGCAACTAAAGATTACTTTGATAATCGATTAATCTGTTCATTATCTTCTCGATTCATATATCGATTGTTAATTGTCAACAAAACATCAGACAAACAACAAACAATGAAAAATGACTATTACAGTTTCGAGGAGAAGTCTTCCAAAGTCTTGTTTTGTCTGACCAACAGCTCAAAATACAAAGATATCCAGTTAACTATAATGTTAACACAAGGAAAAGGAGCAAATTCTCACATTTCAGAAGCTGGAACCATAAACTTACTGAAACAATTATTTTCTTATCAAAATAGTTAACAGCTGAATAATTTTCTCGACTAATCAATTAATCAACTAATTGTTGCAGCTCTTGTAAACAATGGAAAATGAAAATGAAAGGGACAAAACTTAGGGAGTACAGAGGTGATGTATGTAGAATTTGATAACAATTTATAAATCTTGAATTTCTCAGAAGTCACCCATAAAATCAGCATCAACTATAATTTCATATTGAAACCACAACAATAACCCAACATGTCTTCCCACTTCCTCTGCAGCAGAATCCAGACACATACCGTAGGACAGTTGTTGGCGTGTTTTGACAAGCATGTTGAGTTAGTCCCATACATGTTGAGTGGGCCTGTGGTGTGATCATAGTTTGAGCATCCTGTAGGTGGGCTGCCCAACTAATCAATGGAAAGGCATTCTGAAATATGCTCTCATATCCAACACTATCATCTGCAAAGCAACCTCAGACCATCGACACTAAACATACAAGAGATATGTTTTCGCCCTTTCTCACAATCTCATAAATGCCTTAAATTGAGTCAAAATTTTGACTCATCACACTTCCACTTTGTTTATTTCAACGCCCAGGAATAATGGATCTTAAAATATGGCAAATATTAATAATAATATGGCACAGTGCAGTGCAGGTAAAACGGGATGTAAAATGTAAAAAAATGAGAAATACTACACTTATTGAGCCAGGCTCCCTTTTTGCATTCAAAAAGGCATTACATGATCACATAATTTAACACACACCTCTGCTTTTTGCTTGCATGTATGAAATCATGTGTAATAGAGCTCACAAACCATTGTCCCAGCTTCAACTGTGTTGGCCAGAGGTAATGTATTAGTAATAGCATTGACTGGCGGAGAGAGGCCTGGATTTTGCTGCTAAAAGGAGCAACGCCGGTCCCCTTGAGAATGTCGAATAAGGTGCTTCTTATCTGACTTTCCATCACTGCCGTTTCCATGGTTTCACGCTTTTACTAACAGCCTTATTCACTTATGGTGCATTAGCACAAGTCATGATCCCTGTGAAGATAAAGTTACTTGTATCAGCATTTCTTCCTCGTTGTCTAACCTTATCTCGCTATCAGTTATAGAATCATTTTAAAATTCATAGTTCTATTAATGCTCATCATACTGCTACTGAATTCATTAACCTATTAGACAGCCTAGCATTTACTCAGCATGTCACTGTGGCTACACATCAGCATGGTAATATACTTGATCTGCTAATATCACAAGGGCTACATGTTGAAAATGTTTCTGTGTTCGACCCAGATACAAAATACAAAAGGTTGGACCACAGTGCCTGTGAGATATATATAGATATATTCTGGGTAACCCCAGTGAGTTAACTCACATTAGTTGGTAACGTGTTGTAATTCACTGTCATTGGACAGCCGAGTGCTCAAGCCAGATGACAACCCAGAGCGATTGATTTAATCAATTCTAGTAACCTCCCTGCTTGCTGCCACCACCGGACTCATTATAATTCTGTCCACAGATGAACTGAATCCATTTATTGACAACATAGGATCAATACTATTTAGGAAATACTTGGCAATGCATCTGAACTGTCAATTGTAATTGTCAGAGCGTGGATGAAATATATGAGGAACTTGACTCAGCGCTCTGATAACACAAAGAACTAGCGTCAACAAAGACTGATGCGTGCGTCACCTCATGACACCTCACATCTTCTGTTAAAAGTTGCACTTCAGTTCACCGCAAAGACCAGAGCCAACAGCTAGATGACCGCAACGTGAAGCATATTCTGCACTTCCAAAATCAAAATCAGTAAATCACTAAAATCAGTAATTTTTAAGACAAAATCAGTAAAATTGAAAGACAAAGAAAATAAACTAGTAAACTATATTCACACTGATTAATCAACTCGATTAGTCGACTCAGAATACAAATTGAGAATATTTCTGATAAAGGATTGCAACAGTACCATAAAATGTTCCCTTGCTTTACACTGGCATTATCAGCCTGTGGTCTGTGGCCAAAAAGTGCATTGCAAAATAACTGGCCAAAGGCGGCCAAGCAGCCCCCCAGCCAACTGACGGCTTGTTGTGTCACAGTCTCAACAGACGTTTGGATGATCATTATCATGCAAATTAGTATTGATGCCATTAACTTGAAAGCGGAGTCAATCCCTTTGCAGTGTCAAACATGCCCACCTCTTCATTGTATTTGAACATTATACATGCAAGATGACCAAATGTTAATGGAAAAATGGAAAGATTGTTGGCCTCTTGGATAACAAATCTTTTTGGTATAACACTACAACAAGGACAGACACCGTATACTGGATCCAAGAGTGTTATAATTCTCTCTTAGGAAGTGTTTAGAACCAGACGTGGACTTGCATTACATCTTCAGCCTGCCTCTACTTGTCAGAGGTAAATGGATCTGGAGAAAATAGATGCTTTCTGAATAATTCTGTGACTACACCGGAAGTCAAGCCAATGACACATCCAGTATTGATGGAGAGGTCAGACAGGCAGCGCTGACCTCATTTAGACTAATGGTCTGGATGCAGAGCTCCTGAACATGATTTAGTGTGGTTCACAAGGCCTCTGGCGTAATGAGTAACTTACTGTAGACTGCTTTTTAGACGGGAATCCTATCCTCACATTCCAGAGATACCAAAGACCCCTGCAACCTGAATGAGGGTTGAAATTAATGCTACTGACCACAAAAATGCCCAGAAATTTGACACTTTGGCAGGTAGCCCAGAAGTAGAAATATACTGTATGCAGCCCATTTTTTGCTCAGCATTTCTGGTTCTGTTTGACCTCACATGCATAAACCCACATGAATCCTCCACAGTGTTTCTACAGTCACAATAATGGAAAAAAACTTGGTCAATGACTGCTGGACTGCCAACTCTCCTCGGAGGGAAAGAAACATTTTAAAATATGACTGACAAACAATTCAAATAATAGTGAAAAATGCCCATAAAAAGCTCCCAGAGCCCAAGGTGACATCTTCAGTTTGCTTGATTGTCCAACCAACCAACACAAAAGATATTTAGTTTTGCAAAGTAGGACATCTTCGTATTTCAGGGTCTGGAACCAGCAAACTTTTGGTGTCTTTGCCTGGAAAACACCAAAAATGTGCTTTACATTGGCCAACCCAATGTTTAATCCTTATCCTCTTGCACAACTTAAACATATTGTTTGACAATCCAAGTCAGCTGGAAACATTAATAAGTCAGCTAGAGTTTTCAAACAACTCATGGAGCCCACGTTAATCAGCTAGCTAGCTACAGCTGATAAAATCTGTTCGCGACAGTCGTCAATTTCAGCCGACAAAATAGTCGGCTGATGGCTAGAAATGAGAAGCCTGTCTTTGTTAACTTCTGTGTGAAACAATGCCATTGTTTGAGAAATTACAATGAATTTTAAGCTGTAAATCTTCCATTGTAAACTACATATGTACCATGCGAGAACAGAAAGCTTGACAGGCGTAGCAACAGTAACTAAGCGGGGTGGGGCTTAATGAGGAGTCCATTGTTTCAGCTCTAGTTTCCAACGTTTCACTTTGCATCCCTGTTAGGAGTCCTTACAAGCTGGAAATAAAATCATGTCTCCAGATACAGCAGGTGATTCAAAGCAAAGAACTGTGTTTTTAAGTCTGGATAAAGTGGGTGGAGGTGGAGGTGCATTACATGACTACTGAGCAGGTGAATCCATGGAGACATTTGTGTTTGGTTCTCTGTCCCAAGGTATCAAACTTGTTAGGTCACTGTCTCAGGTTAAGCTCCAGGCAGTGGAACCACAATATGTTTCAAAGCAAATAATACTGTTTTGAGTTGCTAAAAGTCTGCTCTTTCCTCTTCTGACAATGACAGGCAGTATAGAATTGCAGCATATTTTGTCTCGTTAAAAATACATTTGTGCAAATGGGGAAATGCTATCTGGGTCACAGAGTGCCAGTGATACGATGGCTGTGTGGAGGAAGAAGTTTGTGTGAGGCATTGCATTTTATTTTTCTCTTCATAGAGCCAGGACAGCTTTGTGAGAGATAACTTATCTTTAGAAATCTCCAATTATAGAACGTTTCCCACCGGAGTAATTATACCTCTTGGCATTACATGAACTCAATCGAAGTAATATTAACTCATGTTTCTCAGGTGTCTTTATGTTAAAGTGTTTTGTTTGCAGACTGGAGTTACTGAAACGTGACTCTCCATACTGTACCAGCCCTATTGTTTTATTCATATAAGGAGTAGGTTAAAGGTAACAATATCCTGTGGCAGATAACAGACAACAAACCAGTTCTATACAGGATACACCTCTTGACATGATGTGAACTCAATAACAGTAATATTGCCTCATGTTCTTCTGGTGTCTTTTATGTGAAAATAGTTTGTTTGCAGACTGGAGTTACTGAAATGTGACTCTGTACAGACCAGTCCTGTTGTTTTACACATTTAAGCAATAGGTTAAAGATAATGGAACAGCCTTCAGCATAGGCAGAGCTGGTGAAGTGACAAGAAACCAGTTGTGTCTACAGAAAAAAAGCAACGGATACTATTAACTAAACAGCTGTACGGCAAAACTAACTTCATGCCTTTATAGTTATTAAATATTGTGAGTAACATTGTAATTGACAACTTTCTAGAGTTTTAAAGCAGATTAAAACAGGAAAAAGACAAAGGTTGGTACTTTCCAAAAAATGACTAACTGCAACTCCAATGGGAGCTCAATAGTATTTCTATCTTTTTCATTTCTTATTTCATCACTATTAGACATGCATGTAATAAGGAAACGTGATACTCAGTGGACGCTATTTCTGTACTGCGATATCACTCCTATTCTTACAGGAGCATTATAATCACATTTACAGACTGGTACTTGTAGTATAGTGTAGTATAAGACAAGTACAGGCACATGTAGCTAGTATGGCTGTACTATTTGTACAGTATCTTTAATGTAGTTAGTTAGTCAGTTATTTAATCATAAAAGAGAAATCATGGGACCTCTGGTCAGGGTTAGGGTTAGGGTCAAGGAGGTCATTTCCCGAAAGTGACTAATGAAACAGCAGAGCTGAAAACAATTAATCTATAAATCGATCGTCAGATAATCCTATCTATCCAAACTACTGATGATTGTTTAATTATGTAAGTCCTTTTTTCAAAGTTCCAGTTTCTCATGTGTGAAGATGTGCTGCTTTTCTTTGTCATATGTGATAGTAAACTGAACACCTTTGGGTTTCGGACTATTTATTGACAGTTTATAGACTAAACATATATTAATCTAGATAATAATCAGCAGGATAATGAAGATAATCATTAGTTACAATAGAGCTTTGCCGTTTTGTTAATTAATTTTGGACGGTTGTTGAGTCAGACTAAACATCCCTTCAGCCTGGTGTTAAAATGACAGGTAGCTAACAGAAGGCTGGAGGTAAAGAGAGCAGCTAACCCAAGGCCCCAGACCCACAAGGGGCCCGAAGGCTCCCGGTTCTATTAGTTTGTGCTGATTTAATTAATTGCAAATGTATCTCTTTAGCTATATGCAGCACTACAGCACCGTATACACTGGAATGAGGCTTTCAGGCAATACCTGGATATCTAATCTTGAGGCCCCATGTTGTAGAAGGGCCCTAAGTTATGATCTAGTCTAGCCTTTATTATTTCAGTATATATTGTGCTTTTATGGTGCGTTTTTTATTTTTATATTTAGTTACCGAAAAACCTACTGACTGGTTAATAGGCTACAACACACAGAGAGTGGGAGAAACTGGGGGTCAACAGGGTACCACAGCTCATTTTGCCCCGGGAACCCTGAGTTAATGACCTAAACTAATGTTTATTTTTCATATTTTCTCTTCATGAACAGATGTGTAGATGTGTATCAGTTGTCAGTTAAATATGTTTGCCTCCAGAAACACAGTTTTATCATCATATAGAGTTAAATCTAACTGTAATGTGGAGCCCTGATCCTCTCGTTGAACTGACGGTAAACTTTTCCCCTCTCGTTGCTAACGAACACTCACCGTCTCTTAGATACTGTTGCCGGGCAGAGCGTTCTCGGACAGCGCGAGCCCACTTCTCTGCCTCCTCCAGGTTAGCGCGCGGGTCCTGGAGCGCCGCGAGACGAAAGCACTGCTCCACTCTCTGCCGCGACACCCCGGAACTCATCCAGCGCCGTTTGAGCGGGTAGAAGTAGGCTGACAAGTACGCGGCCGGGTCGTTGTCATCTTCCCGGTAAGCCCGGCTGCCGACGCAGTCCTTCAGGCTGAGCACCACTTTGTTCCGCCCGACAGGTGTAGAAGTGAGCCTCTGGACGACGAGGTCCCTCTCGGTCAAGCTCACGGCATACCTGACTTTCCGGTTACCAGTGACCGTGAATTCCCCGTAAAGCGAAACCGGGTTGATGCCGGTGTTGCGGTCCGGTTCAGCTCTCCTCTGATCCATCCTGAGCGGACGGAGGAGACCGAGATGCGGGGGGTCCGGGATGAAGCCGCAGCCACACTCTCACATTGCTACCCGCCTGGATGGTGTGAGCAAAGTGGAGAGTAGAGGACTGCACAGACAGCCTGCTGCTCGGACCGGCATCAAGAGGAACGGAATCAAACGCGCCACATCCGGTTACATTTCAAAATAAGAGCCACACTTACGAGCTTTGTTCCACACGCAAGGGGGACACTGAGGTCGTGTCCTCAGCCCTGTTTTTCCGGGAATTTTGGAGGGTTTTAGCAACCTAAAGGGGGTTTTTAATCTGCAATTACAAACATATATATGGTGGGTGATTCCAGTATTTTTACACTCCGTATGTAAATAACATTTGACTACTTTTTGGCAAACAATAAATAAATTGTGGGGAAATAAAGCTTAAAGAATATTTAATTGAATTAGATATGTAATATCCAAATAAAAAAATAATAGACAGTCTTTTGGTGTCTTCTTTCTACAGCCCTGATAAATGTTTTACAGAAAATAAAACTTGTTTTGTTGTCTTTATCATGTAAAGCTGTTTCACCCTTTTTAAATTCACAAAACTTTAGTGACAAAATAAGCTGAACTACTGACCAAGCATTTGGTATTTGGTTTCAACATCTGGAACAGTTTTCAGGTGAGCACTTGAACAGTATTGAGCATATGAGTGGACAGCAGAGAAGGTTTGAGAAGTTTCTTTGCATGTTTTGATTTGTTAGGAGTGCTTGTAATGATAAATTATTACTGTTAATGATTTCAATTAAAGTCATTTATTGACTTATTTAGAAATACAAAAAAAATTAAAGTGTTTCAAGTCAATTTGTCTCCCAGTTCAATTTAAATATAAGTTTTGCAGTTTTTGTTGCATTTTCTGTGTGTCTGTGTGTGTGTGTTTGCACCCTATACTAACTACCATTGTCCTCATCCCTGTTGGCCATGTATTTTCCATTCATCTAATCAGCCTATTCTCCACTACACACTCTTTAAACAGGACATGTCTTTTTAGCATCACACGAAAAAGTAATTTTAATATAACAGTACGTTTCTAACCAGCCATCGATTCACTCCACATACACTGTCATAATCCACTGACAATAGACCAGTTCAGGCTTTTATTTTTACGCTCAGATCCGCCCAGCCTCTCTGAGTTATGGTGGGTGTCTCCTGCTGGCTTGACGCAGCTCGACTCTGCTGCAGGTTACTTTCAACTTTACTGTTCAGTACTTCTGCCCGTCGAAAAGAGGCGGTTTGCTGCCCCCTAACGGTCCAATGAGAGAAAGACCAGCGAGCTTCATCATCACCAGCGTCAAGTTAAAATAATTCTGGACAAATTAGCCCTATTTATTAATTAATAGCATAATATAATACCCAGAAAACTGACTGAGAAGATGCTCTGTAACTATTATCTATATGTGAATGAAGACTTCTCTCCTTCATGAAGTGAGATGTGGGGTATCAGTGGTCTTACTAATAACAGTAGTAATGGCTCTGTTCTATTCAGTCAGCCATGACAGTGTTACAGTGAGCCAGCATAAACAAAACCAGGACCCTGAAACAAAAGCAATATATATTGCTATATAATTTAGCTTTTTTTATTATTATTTACACCTAAAAAACGTTCTTAACTGTCCTTTAATTTGTACTATAGCCTAGTTTAATGCGTTAATATCACAACACTATTACAACATTAACTGTTGTGATATTATGTAAGCTCCCTCAAATAAAATAAGACAGTTTGCTACATGTTACTATTCCTGTAAACGTGATGACAAAAATCAGTGCTATGTGCAAAACGTATAAAAATCTATTTACACCATAGACAAATGTATATCATTATTGCTGTTACTATTGCTATTAAAAATACATTGAATATTCTTTTTGAACACTTATATACATATCTGACGATTTAAACAACACACAAAAAGGCATAATGAGCCTATTATATTCTGATGCTGTAAAATACAAATACAGATCCAGATACAGAGCCAGAATCACATAATGTCTGTATGTCACATGTTGCTCACACGTTTCAGGTTCCCCTCAGTCTGACAAAATGCACTTCATCATTTCCTGTGTTGAAATCAGCCTTTTCTTTTTAATCTCATCTAAAAATATTTAAAAGTTAACAAATTATATTGGTACAGTAAGAATTAACAAAATCTCTTTCAGAAATTATAAATAAATGCCACTTGTCTTGTATTTGCATTGTCTTCCAGTCAAAGAAAGTAGTTTTTCTGCCCTTCAATAATGGATTTTGCATGATTGTTGAATATTAAAGCAAAATTATATCAAAAGCTGCAGCAACAAATGACCTCTGATGATTAGAAGCAGAGAGTGTAGCACTCGGTATTTAATTAGTTTTCCCACATGCATACAAATGCGCTTTAATTAGTGTTAACTGGAACTATTGTGAAGTTTTGATGAGCAAAAAAAAAAGTGTGATTAAAAATGTGCATTTCATTGTCTCGGTGTCCCTTAATACATCAGTGAAAATCTGTACACACAGAAGAATGACTGCAAATGGAGAAAATAGCTTTGATTGATTTGTGAAAGGATCATTTACAGAAATTAATGGGCTGATTATGTTTGAAATTATTTCATTAAGTTTAGCTTCATTCCCTCAGATGGGGATGACAATAACTGTGTGGTGATGTACGAATCAAGAGGAATGATTGTTACTGCAGCACACAGACAAATATCATCTACAGAACAAATGCATTTTAATAAATCCCAAATGCACAAATAATGACCCCTGCAGTTGTGGAAAAACAGTACATTTACTCAAGTACTGCTACTTTATACTTCTACTTCACTACAGGGAAATTCACTAAGGGAAATATTTATGTACATACTTCACTACTGTTATCTGACAGCTACTCGTCACTTCACAGATTACGATTTTAATGATGAGCAACCCCACAGCATCCTGTATACAGTAGTTAAAATCAGCTCCACTAAGCACATTGTGCTGACAATATTTTTCTTCTTTGGATGCAGTACTTATACTTGCAATGGAGTATTTTTCCATTGTGGCATTGCTACTTTAAATATGAATACATGTATCACCACTGCTGCTAAGTCACCATACAGTATGGTACAAGAGTAAAGGCCGTTTTTTGTACAACACTGTATAAAAGTCAATATACTGTATGCGTATTTTATACTTCCATCATCACAATCAGGACAGAAATAATCCCAACAAACCTAAATAAATAAACTTTGTACAGACTCTGTAAAGGTTTGCTTCATCATGTTTTTGGAGACCTGGCAGAATATTGCAGAATATCAGTACTAACTGGTTGTGTGAATTGATTGTATCTACATGTATATACTAAATAACATTTTGGATTCATGTGTGGGTGACATATACTATGATGTTCATGAGGAAGATGTGATGTAGCACCATGGTGATTATGTTGTATTTTATATTTATTATAATGATATGTTGTCTTTGAAAAAAACATTTTGTTTTCCTAAAGTCAGACAATAATAACCAAATATTTCCCCCCTTTATCTTATCTTAATAGGAATTGTGTAGCGTCACAATAATAAAGTAGTCAAAACATGTCACGTCTAGACAGTTTTTCTATAGTTACTCTGTTAATGAAATCAGTTTCAGCTTCTGCCCACCAGAATTAGTTTGGATGAAGTCAGCTTCAATAAACGCTCAATACGCACATTTAATGGAAACAACATTCAGCATCAATCAGCATCCTTTTCTTGAAAAGCAGCAAACCTGTGGGCTGTTCAGTGCTGATCTGTTTTGTCTCTTCTTCTCTGCCTCTATAAAGATTCACACATTCTGCATAAAGGAGCAGTTACTTTAATAAACCAACAGGTGGCGATGTTGGATTCAGAAAAAGGCAGACTGATAATCACCATGCAACAATGCATTTGGTTAGAAATCCAGATATTTCTAAAATCTTAAAGTACAAACAGCATGCAATACAGTGAAAACTAAAACTAAACTGCAGACTGAGCTGCTCTGCACAAATGAATATCATTTCTGTGATATTTGTACAAAGCAGACCTGGAAAGTAACTCAATGCAATTAATCTCAAGTATGTTTTAAGGCCCATTACTTGATTATTTCTATTTTGTGATACATCATACATTTACTTCACCACATTTCAGAGGGAAATACTGCACACTGGACCCCAACATGTGATGCCTTACACTTAGTAGTATAGGGTTTAAGTGCATACTGTATGATTTGAAAATATGATGCATTTTTGCTTAATATCGAGCACTTTGACCATGTGCAACTTCACATAGTTTTCTCTTTAAATGTGTTTTATTGATATAGGGAATGAAATCATGAAATCAAAGTGACATTTATGGTTTGTTTACAAAGAATATGTACAAAATAAAGACAAGGAACATGGAGGAACCGTTACCTGTAGTCAACCAAGTCATTAAACCGCTGTTTGGCTGTAATTAAGTTGGTAATGTGTCTTAAATTCACATTATTTTCCTATTTTAAGTAAAGGATTTGATTACCTCTCCAGCACTGGTACGATGTGCACTATCTTCATATTTTGTCATCAGTGCCGCCATAAAATCCATTACTGGCAGCACCATTTATCTTCATTATTGCAACAGTGATGCATCTGAGGAGTATGTTGCTCGGAGAAAACAATAAAGAAGTTGTCTGACTCCTCCTTGGTCAAATCAAAGTCATTCTTGCGTTCTTGTTCTGCTCCAGGCACTGGCACATGATCCACAGAGAGGAGCAGGGGAGTGGGAGGAGTGGGAGGAGGAGGTAAGCATATATGCAGACGGGAATTAGCGGTCGCAGTAAACACCTGGAGCCAGAGGGGGAACGAGAGGATCTTATTCACATGCAAGTCTTGTGCTGCAGAATACGCTGCTGCTCAAACGCACTGCTTTCCATCCACTTCATACCAGAAGATAGGTAGGCATCACCTTAATTCCTGCTTTGACTGTGAATGCAGCTTTTCCCCCTCAAAGCCTTTCAGGCTTTACTTTGAACATGAACATATTATGTAATTTGCTGCAACGGGAGAAAATGCATCTGAAAAACGTGTATGTTTCTTCAGCGTGAGATCATTATACACACTATGGGCTGCACAACAAAAGAGGCCTTTCATTTCAAACTGCAGGGTAGATGCTGATTTCCTAAAAGCTATTGATTGAAAATGGCACAGCTGAGGAGCGGGAGAGGAGCCATGAATGGAGACAGTGGATTCTCACTTCCACTGCTCTCCAGCTGTGAGCTCTATTGCTGCCTGGCCTTGAAGGAGGGGAAGAGGGCCGTCCCTGCATATGGTGTTTTTCATGGGATTTAAGACACAGCGCTGTCACTCCCATATGTGCTTGAGCGTATAGTTTTGAGAGGTTTCATCTCAAAAGGGGCAATGAAAACAACCGTGTTTTCACTGCACACTTTCTGTACACATGCCCCAGTTTGCAATAATTGCCATCACTGGCATTCCTCGCCATCTGGTTTCATCTCCTGAGCATGAAACCATTGACACAAGCTTAATAACTGATAAGCAGCCATTATCTGTTGTTAGGGGCAATGCAGCGCAGATGTCAACTCAGTGCATATCAATAGTTTCAATACATTAACCTAATTATTGCTTATATAACATACAACTCGCTGAGCCTGCCTCGGCCCTATCACCAGCCTACACCCTTCACAAACACACACACACACACACACACACTGACAGTAACTGAGTGGGAGGGAGGAATGTCATATACCTCAGCATTTAGTTAGCATTGGCATCCAACATGACAGATTCCCCGTCTGGGTCGCTTAACACCGATGGCTTGCAGAAAGGTTTCGCCTGTCTGCCTGGCTCTCCTTCACTTGCCCCTTAATTCTGCTCTGTTTCTTCAGATGCCCACCCCCTTTGTCAAGGCGCTGCCATAATTATATAAGAGTTATGCAAACCTGTCTCCCGCTGTGCAAACAATGAAACATTTTGAGCTCTCAAACAATATGTTTAATGGCAATGAGCATGAGAGATATACAGCCACATATTGTGAAATCCATCATTTCAAACTAATAACGTTGTCGCTGCCAGGATACTATGTGGAGAATCATCATTTTGTATGTAACTTCATGCTAAATCACTCTCAATCCTCTGTAGATTAGCTACTGTGAAGACTGAAAATGTGATTTTAAAAAAGTACTATCGTTTGTTTTACAGATGGCAACAGAAGAGAAGCTATGATTTTTAAAGAATCTTACACCCCCAAACCTTTTCTCTAACCTCCCACACCCCACTGACCTGCTTGGTGTCTCACAAGCTCGTGCTGTGCAGCTAAACTTGGTTTATACTCGCAGAACTTTATGTTAAATTCTAGTTGAGATCAAAGACTCCAGATATGTCAGGCTGATTTGTGGGAAAATGTGTAAAATGCTCGTTTATCTATTATTTCATTATTCTCTAATGCATTAATGTTTATCTATGGCCATTATATGTTTTTACCACTTGTTTTATGTCTCAGTTTAGTTACCGTACGTGACATTTTATATGAGCTCACCAAAACAAATTCCTATCAACTATGTTGAAAGGGTAATAATGTTAAATCTTGAATCTGTAAAAAGAATTTCTTGGGTCTTGGGTTTGTTTTGGTATTTCTCTCAATGCAAACGTCATATAGCTTCAACAAAGAGTTGAAACAAGCTGATAAAGAAAATACGAGATGCTGTCAGAGGGGCAATAAAAGGGGGGAAACTGGACGTTATGGGGTTAAAACAAATTGGATTTTATATGGGCTTTCTTCAGCTTTGGAAATACTTCTGACACTTTGTTATATTTAGGGCTGCAAGTAACAATTATTTTCACTGTTGATTTTTCTGCAGATTATTTTCTCAATTAAAGGTTCAGTTCAAATTTTTGTGAAGTTCACTTATTCCCTTTCTTGTCAAGAGTTAGATGAGGAGATCGATACCACTCTCATGTCTGTACGCTGAATATGAAACTGGAGCCAGCAGCCGATTAGCTTAGCTTAGCATAAAGACTGAAAACAGGTGGAAACAGCTAGCCTGACTCTCTCCAAAGGTAACAAAACCTGCCTACCAGCACCTCTAAAGCTCATTAATTAGCACGCTATTTCTCATTTGTTCAACTATACAAGACTGAAGTGCAAAAACAACTTGCTGTGATTTTACGAGGGGAGATGTGCCGTACTACTTCTAGGAAGGATGCATTAACTTCCTGGGGTCTCTCTGCTGGTTTCCTGGCAATGAAGCAACTACTGTCTACTTCTGTAGAATCACTTGTTTTTTGTCCTTCTTCACAGATTTAAAAAAAAAAACAATCAAAACAAACTTAAAATGAAAAAAATAAAATCTAAAAAATGTCAGAAAAAAGGTGAAAAAAGCCAGTTATAATTTCCCAGAGCCTAAGCTGACACATGTACATTGCTTGTTTTGCCCGACCAACAGTCTAGAAACAAAAGATATTCAATTCAATTTAACTTTGTTGAAGAAAACAAGCAAATATTCACATTCCGGGTGCTGGAACCAGTGAATGTTTGGCTTCAACATGACTTGAAATGATTGGCAGAAATGTTGCTAATTGATTTCCTGTCGATCAACTAATCCATTAAATGTTTCAGCTCTATTTATGTTACATATTGAAATAATAATTTCAGCATGCCAATTTTACCACATGTTTTAACGTATTTATCCTTCGTGTGAGTCCTTGGCAGGCACCTCTCTTCTCAGAAGTTTATTTGACCTGCAACACAACCAACAGGAAAGTCCAGCATCCCCAGACAACAGAAGCAGCTTGCAGGGCCCACCAGGCCATCTTTAATTCAACTCTTTCTCAGCTGCCACCGAGCAGCCACAGGGCATCCAAAGGGCTGAGTCACTGGCTGGACTGAAGATATGCCAAGAAGAACAGACAGGGGGAAAGCCCGGGCCTCTCCCTCTGCAGCGGGGGAATCACTCCTCATTATATGTGGACGTGGTTTATTGGGTCACCCCCATTCTCGAGGCCTGGTTGTTGGAGCATGGTTGTGGGGGATTTGAACAGAGGCAGCTGGAGTAGCATGATGGTATGAGCACTGATATGTGTCACAGGGGGTGATATGCAGTGTTGCAAAGTGACTGAGCCAACTTGCCTGACTCGATTAGAGGGAGTCCATGTAACTCTTGAAATGCAGCGTTGTTTTAGAAATGCATCAAATATTGCGGCCAGTGGGCATCACTGACATGCCTGGGGGTTTGTTCACTGGGGGGCAGTCATGTGTGCCGTAGATGGTGTAATCTGTTGGCAGGCAGCAGTCAAATCTATGCATGTACACTTTCAGATTAAAGCATAAATCTGGACATATCCAACCTGGATCCTATAATCCACATGTTGCCACAGCATAAAGAAAAAATCTGAGCAAAATTTTATTAATTGGTTGAGTGTAGAGTTTATTAGGTCGTAAATCTGGCCAATGTATTTTCTAAACCCCCTAAAACCACCAGTAGCATGTCTGTTTCAACATTTACTGACTGATTCAAGCCATATTCAGTCACAGGTGAACTGAAAATTAAGATAAAAAGCGTATTGCTGTGGTTGTTTTTTGATTTGATGTTTGAAGTGTTCATTAAGCAGTGTACTGTAGAGGATGTATGATGTGCATTTTATGGCCAAAAGTATGTAGACACTGCTTCCCACATACTTTACATTTGATTCAAGGATTTTTATTCATCACATGCACACCACAGGATGTGAAGTGAAATGTAAAGTGACATGCATCACAAGAATGTGCCGTGTGAAGTAAGTGTTTTGTTGTTTTTTTACTACAAAATAAATGTATAACTAGATGGTTTAAAAGATTAAATAAAACTATGTACATTTACTGTGTTGTAAAGTGGTCTTAAACAATGTGCAAGAGGAGGAGTTAAAATATACACTATTTGGACAGAATATGTACATTGAGTGAGGAGGGATTAGTGAAGTCAGTAGTGTGTGGGTTGCTTCATTTGAGTCCCCTAACTTGGGCGTCCTGGCAGGATCAGAGTTCACAATCCTGATGGTCTATTCCTGAGTCTTTGCGTGCTGGCTTTGAGGAGTCGGAGGCACTTTATAGATCGCAGCCAGGGTCAGTTGCAGGAGAGGTAACAGTCCTTCATAATCTAAAGACACCCATTCTGTGAACTTTTTGTCTGTTTCTCATGGTTTGGCCCCTTAGGTCCAGTGAAGGAAAATCTTAATGCTACAGATTTACAATAATATTTTAGACAACAGTGTGGGGAAGAACTTGACTGGCCTGTACAGACCTCAACCCCATTAAACACCTTTGGGATGACCTAGAACATCAAATGCGAGACAGTTTCACCAACCATCAATGGTCGACCTCACTAACGCTCTTGTGTCTGAGTGGCAGCAAACTCCTGCAGCAAAATCTTGTGAAAAACCTTCCTAAGAGTGGAGTCTGGTATTGCAGAATATTAATGTCCATGGTTTTGAAATGAGATGTTCAACAATCACATATACACACATATATATATATACATATATATACAAATACTTTTGGACATTCAGTGTAGCTCTATGGTGAAGCAGACGAAGAGATTTTATTAGTATTGTTCTCGCTCAGGTTGAAAATGAAGATCTGCAGTATGTATTTCTGCTGAGTGCCTTGACAAAATCTTTAATAAGGTGCAACATATGTATGGCAATGCCTAATATCAGGCTGCTCACTGCTGTGGTCCTCCATCATCTCATTTCCTCCATCACAGTGTCAACCACAGGGTCATCTCTCGTGATGCTTACACGTGACCTATTAGAGGCAGCTCCTCTGTATATCACTGCTCATTTCCTGAAGAGGCGCCCTGGTGGTACCGAGAGAAGAGAACAAACATATCATGCCGGCTGAGGGGACACCTTGCTCTTCTCACAACCTCTCCAACCCACTCAAGCCCCCCTGACACAACTACAACCTATAAAACAGCAGAGATAGAGAGAGAGAGAGTGTGTGTGTGTGTGTGTGTGTGTGTGTGTGTGTGTGTGTGTGTGTGTGTGTGGGCGTTTCCAACAGTGTGTGTCTGAGGGTTTGGTTAAGAGTTTGGAGGACCGTTGTTGTTGCTGGTGCGTGCTAATTGCCCGTGAGTGGCATGAGGTGTTCTCGTCGCTGTGTGGATCACCACAGAAGCACATTTATTTGCAGAGAGGTGTCACTTGGGCAAAAAGACCAAAAGAAATACCCACAAACTGCCATCTTGCTACCAATACTTCTTTTATTCTACATGGATGACATTTTTCATCCAGTAAAGCTGCACATGGGTGCACATATAGATGAGCTGTGATGACACATCGCTAATCATTGATAATATACATGTGAAGATATTATTCCCAGTCATTCAATTACTGGATATCACATCGACATTACATCAAAAGTACAGCATGAAGTTACTGTGTGTCCTTAAATAATGCTGAACTAATGCATGATTCATGTTGATTTAATGAATTAATTAATGCAGGATGTATCATTAATTCCTGTTGAAGCAATGATCAAGTCAAATGTAATTAGTTAACACTCAATGGATCATCAATTAATGATTGTTATCTCACAGTTACTTCATACATTAATTCATATGCCACTAAATTAGAGGTAATCATAGAAATATTATGTTGTTTTTAGTCACGCTAGTGGCGTGGCTCTTGCCCTTTCGTGGATGAATTATTAAGTAATATTTTTTTATGTTTGTTTTTACTTTTAAACAAGTGAAAAATTATGCCAATAAATTGTATTTTTCAATATATTTACTTTTTTTTATCTGTCCACTGCGTCAACACCATGAATCAACTGAGTAAAAAGTGATTGAAAGAATTCAGTATGTGAGAGCAAATGGTATGAATACACATAAAACTATTAAAGTGTAAATTATATCATAATTTTAAATAAAACATACAAAATAAGCCAGAATCTGCATATAGGCCCAATACCCTTTGGCGTATAGCGTCCACTGGAGTGGACAGACGTATTTTCAGTCAAAGAAAAAACCTGCATAAAAGTATTTCTAACATCTTATTTTGTTGAAAAATTGTTTTTTAACCTGTCTGTTTTTGGGGTTTTTTTTCAGAATAAAAGGATTTAACAGTTATGCATCTTCTCTTCCTTCTGTTATTTTGAATTTATGATGCAGTATCTCAAAACAACAAAGACACACTAAAATAATAATCAAATGGAATTGCAGACGACACTTTGGGGGTTCGCCACCTGAACATGGAACTACAACTGGTCCTATAACTTAAATGGTTCAAAATGGCTTCCAAATATCTGTCCACTGTAGTGGACGCCATGCACGAAAGGGCTAGAGATGGAAATGTCTCAACTACAACTGAATTTTGTACAGACATTCGTGGTCCCCAGAGGATGAATCCTAATGACTTTGGTCACTTTTCCTCCTGCGCCCCCATGAGGTTGACATTTGTGGTTCTGTGTGAAATATCTCAGCAACTATTGTGAAGGAAATCTGGGAGCTGGTAACTCATGAGGGAAGACGTTTCGGGAGACCTGGGGATCAAGGAGAAAAGTGATGAGCAGTACAAGTGAATCACTGTGTAATGCCAACCCAATTCTGAAGGTCCCTTCCTGAACAGAGAGTATTTAACCCCTCGCTAGACCTACGACATTCACTCCATGTCCAAATAAGGTTATTTTATAATATGCACGAAGATTCTATTGGATGTTGGATCCAAAACAAGGAACTATGCTTAACTAAATTAATCTAGTCACATTGTATGTCCATTCAGGTCACATTCAATGAAATGTCAAAAAGGTGACTGTCTATCAGTGTCTGTCAGAGGCGAAGTGCAGTATCTCTTTTTAAGACCTTGGTCTCCTGGGAGACGGAGCCATCCTTATCAAATAAGCTGCACCGGACAGTCATCCCTATTGTATGAGGCAGAGAGCTGAACTATTGCTCTGACAGAGACAGGACATGACCTTCTGCTTTTACGTTCACTGAGCTGAATGTGACCTGGGGAATCACTGTCTCAAAATTCCTTCGCAGCTATTGAATGGATTGCCGTGACATTATGAAATTTTGTTCAGACATTCATGTCCCCCTCTGGGTGAACTGTAATCATTTTTGTGATCCCCTGACTTTTCATCTAGCGCCATCATCAGGGCAACATTTCAATTTGTCCAATACTTTGGTCTATGACCAAATAACCATCAAGCTGCACTTTGTGTTTAGTGCTAATTGGCAAATGTTAGCACACTGAACTAAGATGGTGAAATATGGTAAACATGGTGCCATGCCATTGTTCCGACATCTCATCAGTCCGACAGCCACACAGTAACTGAAGCAGGCCATTTTTTATCATGTGTCAATTACATCAATTACATCTCCAGTCTTGTAGTGCAACACAGAATATATGTTGTTGTATTCATAATACTCAAAAGAGTATTAACTTTAGCTGCTGTAACTCTGTGAGCTTTCACTTACTAATGGGAAAAATGACATCTGCCCTCAGATACAAACAGTTTTATAAATGAATACATGAATTTATTCATGAGTGTATGAATAAAAGAAACAAAACATATTGAAAACATTGAGGTCTGTGATTCCTCCGTGCCTGCATGGCTCCCCAATGAATAATGCTGGAAAAACTGTCCTGTGGTTGAACCCAATTGCTGACCCATGCTTTATGGTATAGTAACATGTACACATACATTAAACAATGCCTGCAGGCTGGCATGATTCATGACCGATAACTTAAAAACAGGTCACAATATTGACTTGCTGTCTAAATGCCCTGCATCCTTCTGCTGCCCACAGTCAAGAGAACAACTATAATCAGCTTCTCAAGAGCCAATAAGTTCACTTTTGTTCCTTTGATTCCTCCTGGTCTTCGCTCAGGGTTTTTTTCTATATTGAATCTCAAAGCCTACTGGAGGGATGATTATGTCTGCAGTACAAGTGTGCAGCCCCAGTGATTGGGGAAGAAAGAGGGGCTCTGTGTTAGTCTCCATCAGTCCCTACCTCCCGGCTTCTCTCTCTCTTTGAGGCCATTAGGAATCATGGCTCTCTCCCGCATCATTAGATTAACTCCCATGGTCTGCCAGACTGTGCAGGAAGATCATACTCATTACCCAGGCTGCTCTAGTTTACCAAGCGCACAAAAGCCCCGCTTTCACCTTGTAATTTGAGTCAGCCGGGCTCATCAGGGCAGGAGGCAACAACGAGATATGGAAGTGCTGCCGCCACTATCGGCGGATGTTCGTGTCCAATACCTCCTTGATTACACAGGCGGATTTAGAGTGCTCACTTGGCAAAGACGATGTTCCTGGGGACATATTAGGCACATTAGTTCCCCCAGCTTCTGTCTGTAGTGTACTGCGGCTGGAGAGATTTGGTGCATAGTTGTCACAATGGCAAACAGAGACATTTACGATAATAGAGTTCTTAATAGAGTAGATGCATAACACTCTGCCACATTCCTGTCACAGTGGTGGTTTTGGTCCCTTTTCAAAAATAACTCTGTGGCCTGTTGGTCCCAGTGGAACCTAAATTGAGTGCACACCGGTGTGCCCGGGACAACAAACAGAAAAACAACCTTACTATCAACAAGGATTCAATCATTTATGTAATCAGGCAGGAAATAACAAGATCTCATTTGTCGGCAAAGGAAATTATCTAGCTCATAAAAAGAGGAAAAACAGCATTAATTGCTGAGATCCTGTACATTTGTGGGGCTAAATCGTTAGTGTATATGATTCGACATGCTTGAGAATCCATGTGCAGGGAATAAAATGTCAAATGATACAAAAGAAAAATGCTGGTGGCTTGTTTCTGTGCTGCTGACAGTGTGAGTGAGGATTTCCCTTCGAATGAAGACGCAGCAGGCCGTGTACATCACAGAAAACACTTGTTTATTTCTGGTCTGGCAGCAGAGTAATGACAAAGAAGTTCGCAGTCATTCCAGAGAACCTCAAGTTGGAAATGATTTTTCACCGCTTATGGGACAGTTGAGTAATGATACAGCGGGGTGTGAAATTACTTTCCTCTCCTGAATGTCAAACAACAGCTTAAAAGCAACAATCACTGCATGAGTGATTGAAGCAGTCAGGTTCACTAAGAAAACTGGGTTCAAACAAATACATGTTGCATTTTTAGTTCTCATGACACAGAGCCACAGCGCTGTGGGCGCCTAATCTTTGGTGACATCCCTGTTGGAATAACAGACATTTAAAACATCAATAGGAATCACTTAAAGCCTGTTTGTCCCAAGTGTCTGTTCGGGACAAAAATGTGTGATTTGTCTTGAGTTCTGCCTTCAAAGAGTTTAAGAACATCTAAAGCCGCTTCTATGGATCAGTTGGTTGGCTGGAGAGAGACCTGCTGTGGCGTAAAGAAGATGGAGGACGACACTCTGGGCTGTTTCCACTTTTATAACGAGGATATTTCTCCAGAGAAGCATTCTGGGAACATGAGAAAGTAAGTTAGTTTGACACTTCACTGCCCACAATATGCTATAAACAACCACATTCAAAACACTCTGTTTTATCATGAAGTTTGTGGATAATAGACTCATCTCGCCAGTGACGTTACTACAGTTAATATTTTCATTTAAATGACAAAGACCTGATGAACTCACCAGCTGTCTCGTCATGGACCTGAGGACACCCTCCACATCTAAAACCCACATCTGTGTGGAAGAGAGAGGGAAGGAGGGAGGGAGGAAAGGGGGTAAAAGGAAGGCGACAAATGAAGTATTTCATCATTTAAAGAGAGATGTTGCAAAGCGGAACTGGATCGTGCACCTTTTGATCACAGCAGACCAGTTCTGAGCAAACAGAGTGGTTTCATATTTTGGTTGATAAAATATTAAGCAAGCTGCAGGTGTGCTCAACCTTACTGCACTTCTGACAGACATCTTGTTTAGTTTAGTTTAAGGACAGTCCTCATTTATCAATGTAACAACTGTTAACAACACAGTCTCAGAAGACACATTTTCTTCTGTTTTTGGACACCCTAAAAATACCATAAAATAAAATTAAAGGCCCTCAAACTTCAATCAGCCTCTTACTGTGAGTGATGAGGTCCTACATGAAGAGAATATTTTCAGCAAATGTTAACCGTTTTGGTTACTTTACATGAGAGATTTCTGTTTTTGTGTTTTTGTCTGGGCTTTTTTCACTGGTTTGAAGTGGGTGTGGCTATGTTGAAAAAACATTTTCTGGAATAACTTTTGTATTTTTATCAACAGCCATATTGATGAAATTTTAGTATCATTTTAGAAACATGTATTGTTTTGTATGCTAGATTATAAAACAAATTTGAATTCTCAACTTTAATCTTAATGGCTAAATTTCATATTCAGAAGAAGAAAAAGAAAAGGTTTGGCAATATTTAAATCAAAATCTGATGACAGTTGGTGGGTCATTAGTTTTTGTTACCAGCGCTGTCAATCAAAGCTGATCAAACCTTTAAGTTCTCAAGGATGTTAAGAAAATTTACTATTAAAAGTGTTTTTTTAAGTTCAGTTTTGTACTGATTGAGAAAATACCCTGAAAATAAACTTTTAAGAGAGGCCTAAACTTTGTCGAAAAAGGATTATGTGGTAATGTATTTGACAGAGCGTCCAAATTTGTGCCTATGTGCGAAAAATTGACTGCCAACAATTTATGCTGTGCTACTTCCTGCACTAAACACTGCCACTGAACTATGAACATACAGTAACTTGTAGGTTGCAGGATTGAGGTCACAGAGCTTCTGACTTTTTTAGAAGGTGGCAAGCAAAAACAAAATTTTCCAAAGGGGAGAAATAGCAATAATGGCTTTGTGTTTATTTGGACACACATGTGGTAGCCAAGTCGTCTTATGAATATCATGATGGCCGTCTGTCAGGCACTCGGGTGGATAGTTATTAAGTTATTTTGGATATTTACTTTCCAGATAAATTAAAATTCACACACAGCTGGAGACGAGTCTGTGCCGACAGGCAGATTTGTCCTTCTGTTTGTTATATTTACTGGGAGCTCAGCATGCTGTAATAATGACTGTTATGTAACACGTCTGTGTTAATGAGTTCATTAAGCAAGCTAATTAATACATTAATTAGTACAGATTTTTAAGTCAGTTTAATATGAACTCTATCAAAAAGCATTAAAGAGATGCAAGTTTTAGATCACTACAGGGGGCCGCTGGTGTCAAAGTTAAGTCTTTAATGTACTGATCTTGAATTATTGCTTTCATATGAAGGACAAACAGATATGCAATCATTACATGATGTTCCACACGCTACATATAGAAGGTCATACAATAAGCAAATGTATAACACTAACAAGCTCAGTGCATTACAGATAAGATGAAACTTTATTGATCCCTGAGGGTAAATGTATAGTTGCAGCTCCCAAAGAAACAGGAAAAAAATCAGTATGGGGAACAGTAACTATTTCTTTCATTTTTTATTTTTGTTGAATATGCAAACACTTAATAGAGCTATTACACAAGAGATGCAGCACAGTTTAGAGATAAGTAAAGGAGCACTGACATTGATTGATCTGCTGGACAATCAGAGGTGCTGTATATAGAATACATAACAGACTGTCTAAATGACTTAGTATTGACTGCACTGGGAGAAAACAATACACAGCAGCTCTGAGTTCAGCCTGTTCACAGTTAAGAAAGACTGTTCCTAGAAAACAAGACCACACAACGTTCAGGCCACTGTGTGTGAGGACAGAGAGAAGCAGAACTGGTTCAGAGGTCAGATGCGGTCTTACTCTGTGGTTTTGTCTCTTCTCTATGCTCCACTCTCGCACATCCCTCCAGTGCTCTGGCAAACATGCATCAGTTGCCCAGCTGTCTCCCCTCCTAGCCATGATGATGTCCCCGTTCCACACAGTGTGTCACCAAGCCAGCGAGCCGGGTCACTGCGCCGACCACGTCCACCCCCTCAAGTGTCCAACACAGTTTCCTTCAATGTAACTTGATTCTGGAAACTGATACTCCTCAACACAGAGGCAAACCGTGGGTGGTAACAGTGTGCAGGATCGAAACTGTTCTGCTGGTAAGCTATATGGTGGCAGTGTAGAAAATACAGATCTTTAAATCCTAGGTAACCTCTCACTGCAGTGTTTCTGATCGATGGATCAATTCAACATTCATGTTTTAGACTAAATGTGGTTTCAGTGTCTATGAGCCAGATGTTCCTCAATCCTGCTGCTGTCGTTAATGTGCAGACTGGTGTTTTATTAAAGTCATACCAAAATATTTCAGCTGTTTTAGATCAAACCTGCACATGACATGACAGAGACTCTTGAAATGTGGGTGGACAAAATAACAGAAACACAGAGTGCCACCACATTGTACTCAAAAATAACCAAAGACAACACACAATGTTAACAAAAACTGAAGGAGAAAGGCTCCGGTGCGGAAAAAGCAAAAGAATCACTGCATGTCTTGATAATTGTGGTGAAGTTTTAACCACTCGAATGCCTAATTTTTCCTGATTTTTTGTCTTAGAGAAAGAAACACGATTAATTAAATGGATGAATGAATGAATGAATTTACGTATTTAAGTACTTAGTTCGTCATAAATGAGGCATCCAATAGAACATTTGTCCAGGAGAAGCTCACCTGTTTCCTGTGATCTTACCAAAAACTTAATTCCACACGTACAGTATACCATTTTATTTAGTTTAAAGGACCAGTGTGTAGGATTTAGTGGCATCTAGCGGTGAGGTTGCAGATTGCAACCAACTGAATACCCCTCCCCTTACCCCTCCTTATCCAAGCATTTAAGAGAACCTATGGTGGCCTCTCTAAAAGGCCCTCTCTAGAGCCAGTGTTTGGTTTGTCCATTCTGAAACATGGTGGTGCAACATGGCAGGCTCCGTGGAAGAAGACCTGCTCCCTATGTAGATATGAAAACATAATTATGAATATTATATTCCATTTCTGCCAATAGATCCTCCAAAGTCCTACACACTGTTCCTTTAAGGGACTGGTGACACAAGAAAACAGTATATTTATCATTGTTTACCTGAGGTGGATGCCTGGTAACACACTGAGCCTCACTTATCAGAGTCTGTGCTGCTCTGCACGCAGGGCGCCTCCTCCTCCCCCGAGTCTTTTGGAAAGCTGAGAGGAGGAAGAGATGGAGGCGAGGGAGAGGTCAGAGTGGGCAGAACTGTGTGTTATAATCACAGACTAAGATTATAATGAATTAGGTGAGAAACATTTGTGAAGGTGATGAGTGGAGTGATGATAGTCAGATAACAGAGAGAGAGTGGGGTTGTGTGTCACATAGTCTCAAATAAACAGGTCAGTGTGTGTATCTCATTTTTATTTCCATCAGCACCCCTCAATGATTTGAATATAAATGCAGAGTGAAGATAACTCTGTTTTGAAGCTGTTTATTCTGCAGTTTCTGGACCAGCAGTCATTTTATTACTGCAGTTTGTAAAGCGCTGCAGCCCGTTACTGAGTGAGCGCACACAAAACAAATTGGATTCCCTGATGATGTCTTTTAATCCTGTCAAGAAAAGAAACTGTAAAGTGTTCATTCTGCGTGTGCTGCTGAACATTTTACAAAGCACTTTTTTATAATTGTTGTTTTTTTTTTCAAACCCTACCATTCCCTCCTGACCTGCAGTAACCCCTGCTCTCACCATCCCCATCACCTGACTGCCCCACCCACCTGCTCACCTGTTCCCACTTCCCTCATTATCCCCGCAATATATATACCGGCCCATTTCCACCTGCTCCCTGTCAGATGGTCTTATGGTTTTTCCTACTAAGTGTTCCAGTCACCTCATCTGCTGGCCTGTTGCCCACTTGCATCTTCTTCTGCCTGTTCCTCAGACTTCTGCCTTTTTGCCCACCCCCCTGCCTGGTTAAGTTTGCCTTTCTTTGTTTGCCTGCCTGGTTTCCTGACGCCTGCCTGTCTTTTAACTTCCGAGTAAAGACAGACTTTTATATTTATCTGCTTGGTCTCTGGGTCATGCACTGTAAAAACAAGTTGCAGAAATGTGAAACTTGTAGTTAACAATGTTTTATATATTTCAAATTAATGTTATATTATTGTTTCATAGTAATTAGAGCCTGACCTTTTTCAGCCTATATAGGCATATATGTCAGCTGATACATAACTAGAAATTGCAGCTCAGAAATGCCAAAGATATGTTTAAGGTAACAGTCTCCACTACATAGTTTCTCCACCACAGAGCACTGACAATTTTAATTTTAAACACGCTAATGGGATGGCTGGTCGGTCTTCCACTTTGGTCCAGACTGAAATATCTCGAACAACTATCGGATGGATTTCCATGAAATATTGGACAAACAGACAGGATGAAACCTAATGACTCTGGTGATCTACAGCAGAGCAGAACTTTAATTTGTTTTATAACCAAATATCTGCTAATTAGCAAATGTTAGCATGCTAACACATAAAACTAATATGGTGAACATGTATACAACACTATACCTGCTAAAACATCAGCATTAGCAGCACATTAGCATTTTTGTCTCACAGAGCTGCTAGCAAGACTGTAGACTCTCATCGGCTTGTTAGCAGATTTTTTTAAAACTATGAACTATTGATATTGCCTCAAAAACAGTACCAGGCTATAATTGTAATAAAGGTCAGAATAATCAAATTAGTAAGAGAATTTTTGTTGTGATAGATTAATTCAGGGGTCTGTAAATTGATCTTCACTGTGCAATGAATGGAAACAAGTTGCTGACTAGAAGAAAATCCAAACATACAGTACTTCATTATGTATGATCTGTGGTAAATCATGCAAAAATTTTTAATGTTTGCCCGCCAGCAGATATTGATATTGAAAAATGTTGACGATGAACATGTTGCATGTTCGTTTTGTGTGTTGTGTTCAGGCTGAAATGCTGGTAAACATTTTACAGGTATGTCAAATGTGAAAATGTGTCCATATGTAGATACTGTATGTCTGGACGGCAATATGTTTCCTCAACGTATGCTGGTGCACAACAGATATATATTGAAACTGTGCATTGAAACAATCCATTAAAAGACAACAGCCTTATTTCATCACTGGCCTTTAACACAGTCGTATTTCTAATAGAAAATAACCAATCCTCTTACATTGGAAACCCTTTTCTATTTGTCCTCTCATCAACACATATCAGTCTTTGCTATCCAGTACACTTTCTTCATGCTGCATTTATGATTCAACCTTTCAGCAACTGAACACAATATAATCATTTGTTATCTGTTTAGTTTAGTTGAATGTCAAAACAAAAGAATGGCTATTACTGGATGTACCTGTATAATTAAGTAAATTACCAGTTTGGATCTGTGTTCCTGAGAAACCTTGTGTCTAAATCCATCACATACAGTTTGTTCAATCCACAAACTATATTAAGGATCACAGTCTTATACTGAACTCCTTCTGAAATGTCATATTTAAGGCTGCCACCTAAAAAAAACGCAGTCATATCATAATGAAGTGTTTGTTCTGGCATTTATGTAAAACAACGTTCATAAAGGGCATCTTAACCCAGCATCATCTTTTTGAGTCTGTCGGTGTTACTGCACCTTTCAACATAATAATCTTGGCATTTGCAATCAGTATTTACCAGTTTCAGCTCAGAATAGCATCCAGCTGTCGGAGATTCCCTTCAGTGACAAAACAGCCACTATGAGGCTGACTAACCGAGAGAGACAAAAACATTTCACAGTAATCAGCGCTCGTTTCCCAGCACACGGTCACCTTGGAATCAATTCGAGCCCCAAACGATGGTGTTATTCACACCACATAATTGCTTTATTCGTCCGTAGATGTTGAACGTCGTAATGAGCTAAAGATCCAAGGACAGACTCTGACCCGAGGGCCGAGCGTCTGAAGGCAAGAAGGCCTCTTGGAAAGTGACTCATGTAGTGGTCTCCACTGTGTCATGCTCTGGCATTAGCCATGGATCTCCAACTGAGGCGCCGCACCTCATTACACATAATAGTGTGGAGAGATCAATATCTGACAACCTGAGGATGATGACATCTGAAGCAATTTATTCTCAAACATTATGAAGATCCTGGCACATCTACAGCACCTGAAGGAAGCTAAACCATTTAACTGTATTTAAAGCTGAATTAAAGAGTTAAAGCTTTCACCCTGAACCTTCAGTTACTGAGTGGTAAAAACTGCACTAGACTGACGCTGCCTGGAGGTTTTTAACACTGCTTATGACAGTACTGGAGAAGGCCAGAGAGGACACATGTAAAGATTTTGTTTTCCTGTAATCGAGTTTTTGATGCAGAAATAACAAGTTTGTTTTCTTGAGATCACAAAATAATACAGAGTGGAGCTGGTTTCCTAGAAAGGGTGTACATTAAACCAGGATTGGGCTTACAGAGACACACCTGAAATTTGGATTACTACTGAAATAAACTAGATTAATTTCAACCACGTAGTATGTTAGTCCTAATTAGTGAGAGCATATGCACATAGCACTGGCCTGAGGGTTGCTCATTAAAGCTGGAATGGATCACAAAATTGCCAAAATTTGGTGATAATTGTGTGCTTTTTACAAGACAAGCTCTCCTCAATGTTTTTTCATTAAAACAGTCTGTGCTGCAAATTTGTGCTACAAAAAGAAAGAATAAAATCAATGATGTACCCTTTAGTCTTACTGAGATGACTAAGAGGAATTTATATAAACCGTGTGACTCTCTCTCTCTCTGAAGTGCCCAACAGACCAACAAAAGATGGGGGTGGTAACCAGGGACACTTGAGGTCAGGTCCTCCTCGGTAATATTTCTGCAATGTATCATGATATGAAGAGGTGTTTAAATTCTATGATTACACAAGTCAGATTTTTTGACAATATTTCAGGCTAAATCAGACAGTTTTTAGGCAAAAAAAGTTAATAAATTAAATGAATGTAGTATGTAGGGAGATAATATTTACAGAAAATATAATTCAATAGTTAAATGAATAAATCAAATCTGAGATTTTGTGATTTATTTTCATATATCTACAAATATACAAATATCTTTGGTGTGTGGGTTCTGCTAGAGGATTTTGGACTTTTTATAGTATTACAACTTACAACTTCAATAACAATCATACATTTTATCATAATAATTCAGTAAAGGAATTATTTACTCCATCTGCAATAACCTCCAGTCCATATTTCCATGGAAGCATGGCCAGTTAAACAAAAGATTCAGGTAAGCTCAGCTTTTATTGCAAAGATTTTACTGTAGAATTTCAAGTCTTAATTTGGAGTAAATCATGTACTCAGGCAGGCAAGTCTCCAGTCTCCAGCTCTGTTATAAAGTGTTACCTTAAGGGTCCTAATTTCCAGGTTTTAGATGTAGTTTAACTAAATGGAACTGAATGAACATATATCACAGCAGCACCATAAAAAGGGCATGAATCACTAGAAAAACCCTGGTCTGCTTAGATAAAGGTTTGCAAAAACAAAAACAACTTACGTCTTGACTCGGCTGGTGAAACGCTGGCGCAGTACTAAAGCCAGAGTGGAGAGAACCATGATGGTGGTGCACATGGTCCCCAGAGCCCACCACCCTGCAGCCAAAGAGACAGCAGGGTCAACATGAGCCATCCATAGTGAATCCACTCACCACAGCCGAGGAGACCTGTTTGTCTCTCCCTCTCTCTGCCTGCCTGACTGGATCAGGAACGTCGGGGGATTAGTCAATCCCAGATTAGAAGAGATGACATGGTGCATTATTGAGGCACAGCACTGCTGCACACCTAAGCTATGCTCTGATGTGTTTGCACTTATTGTGCATGATTCAGATATTTACTGCAAAGCACCGGCCTTCAGGCTATTTCTGACAGAGCCACCTTGGATATTTTTGCATCTTTTTGTGCCACCCATTTACCACATCTTCCTTCTGTTCCCTTCACCGCCCAGCAGTTGTCCCCAGATTTTCCTGATCATCAGCTGCCTGTACACCTGCCCCTCATCCCCTAATCATCCACATGGTATTATATACACTAGTCCACCTGCAGCTCTTATTTGGCAGACTGTCTGATGTGCTATGCCTTATGTTCATGTTCATATTGTAGTTATCATAATCACCAGTCCGGTGTCAGACTTGTGAATAGCATCAACATCCAAGTCTAATTATGACTGACTTGGTGCTCAATACTACAGAAATGCCTGAAAACCAAACCAAAACAAATCTGGACGCCTCATGTCAGTCGTAGTCTGTTGTTCAATGTAATTACATTTAATGGATAAAGTGATGGTAATGGACAGTATTTTTAATCCACACATGACCAACTCTACAATCATACAACTGAGTTGTCTGATGATGTGAAAACTCTAAAGCTGTAAACATCTTTTCGATCTCTACCATCCATTGTCATGGTCCGTGGCTGGGCCCTTGCTTGTTCCCAGTGTTTCTTAGTGTTTCCTCCTCGTGTTCTTTGTGATCCCGTTTGTCTCTTTCTTGTGTTCTGTGTTGTCTCTTATGTCCCGTTCCCCGCACTAGTCTTGTCTTTGTCTGTTTTTAGTTTAGTCATGCACATTTCCTGTTTTATTTTGTATACTTGCCTCTCATGTCAGACACTTTACTTCCTGCCCTTGTGTGTTTCCCGCTTGTTTGATTACCTGCTCCACCCCTATTAGTTGCACCTGTCCCTCGTTGTCTCCTCACCTGTCTCCACTCTCCCATCAGCCCTTCACTATATATACCAGTCCTCTTGCTTTGTTCTTTGTCAGTTCGTCCAGTGTGCCATGTGCTTCAGTTCTTGCTTGTGCGCCTGTGTTTCCATGTTCCTGGCTCCGTGTGTTCTTGTGTCAACCTGCCAGTAAGCCTCAAATAAACCATTCTTCTGCACCTGCTCTGCCTCTGTGTCCTGCGTTTGGGTCCACCCTGCTATCCACCGTAACATCCATCCCAAATGACTACAGTGCTGCATTCAGAATCAGCTTATTTTGGCTTTTTGAGCGCCTGCCTCCCTTTTTGGACTTGTTTGCCTTTGTTGACTGCTTATCTGTTGCTAAGAAAACTGTTGTTTTTGATTCCCCATATGCATTTGGGAAAAGATAACGGTCCAGTAGTTTAAATAAGCAAAGTAATTATTACCTCATGTCTTTTATAACAATACTTTTTGGCATTTTTTTTATGCCTTTAGAGAAAGGGCTTTTAGAGAGTCGACAGAGAGATATGACAGGAAAAAAGGAGAGAGAGAGAGACGGAAAACAATATGCAACAAAAGTTCCGGGACAGACTTGAACCTGGGATATTGGGATTTATGGTCAGTACATTACAACCCACCGAATCACCTCATGTCTTGATCATTTTGGTGAATTTTTGACGAATGGACAGACAAAATGAAATTTCAGTAGAAGGAAAAACTGTTTCCTCTTATGTACCAATTAATAAATTGTCTTGTAACCCAGCCTGCTCTGCCTCTGGGTCCAGCTTTTGAGTCCACACAACACTTAGCAGATCTGTTGCAGTCAAAGCAAACTGAGGGCAACAAATCACACTCTTCCCCATGATGACAAGTATGAAAGTCTCCTGGTAGACTTTAGATAATCTTGTTGTATTTCAGCCGTGTAGCATAGAACAACCTTTTCCAGACTATGCCATTATTCTGTGTTTTCTACCAATACCAGTTAATGTTAAACAACAAGACTAAGAGTCTGCAGCCATGCTTTGAAAGCTAAATGCTAATGTCGGCATGCTAACATGCAGTCAATGGCAATGGTATGCTGATGTTTAGCAGGTATAATGTTTACTATGTTCACCATCTTAGTTTAGTGTGTTGGCATGCCAACATTTTCAAATTAGCACTTAACACAAAGTAGAGATGAAGCTGTTTTTTCAGGTATTTGGTCATAAACCAAAGCATTGGACACACTGTAATATTGACACGATGGTGGTACTAGATGAGTCTAGGGATCACCAAAGTTACCACAGTTGATCCTGAAGGGAACATGAATGCATGTACTAAATTTCACAAACAGTTGTTGGGACATTTCACCCTAAACCACATGCTCACCTCATGATGATGCTACAGGAAAATTCAAGTCCTTAAGATTCATTATCTGGGGACCATGAATGTCTGTACACATTTTGTGCCAATCTGTCTTATAGGTGTTGAAATATTTCACAGGATAAGTGGATCACCAAAGTCATTAAGATTCATCCTCTGGGCACCATGAATTGTTCTTTTGCTGTTCATATGCTCTGTAACAAAGTATTACCATATTGTAAATCTGTGAATAATTGAGGATCACCTGCTGTAGCATTAAACACTGTATCTCACTCAGATACTTGTGCATGATGACCATTGTTAAGTGAAACAACAACCTGGCAACATAATGAGGATGGCTCCAAGACGGAGAATGGCTCTAAATACACACAAAATGTATACACACACACACACACACACATCAAATCCTAAACCTCCCCATTCTCTGTCTCATTACGCTGAAGTTGTATTTCTTGCAGACAGCAGGACGTGGATATCCTCAAGCCAGCGATGACATTCCCCACAACGGCATCTGTGACTCTGCTGTCACCGCTCTGTCATGAAACCTCTGGTGCATGGACGGCAGACAGATGGAAGTTCACACAAGTGGCTGTCAGGAATGTCAAGTTGCAGCGATGTGGCTGTGCATCTCATCTGCAGCTTTGAGACAAGCTCATGCCGCCTAATTGGAAAATTCTTCAGGCCTCCTCTCAAGCTTTGTGTTGATGGAGAGCTGCATGGACTCACCAATGCCTAAAAATCAGGGAGTTTAAGTGTCACAGAGGTGTGATTTGTGTTGACCTGCATGAGCTGGCTGGCTCATCCGTGCTCTGTGCTTGTTTGACTGAAAGAATTAAGGGATTTATTGGGGCAAATATATAAGCATTTTGAGCAGTTAGCTCCCAGGGTCCTAAATTTCAGGAATCGTATTTGAATTGTTTGCTGGATAGTTTTATCCAGTGTGCATACATGCCATGCTAGTGCCATGGCTCTGAGGATGGCAATGTCAGTCTGTCGGTCTGTCTGTGATCCAGACTGACAGCTATTAGATGGATTGTTGAGAAATTTGGCACAGACATTCAGAGTCCCCAGAGATCAGGTCAGATTTTTAATTTGTCCAATACTTTGGTTTATGACCAAATTCCTGCAAAACTAATGACATTCCCATCAGCAACAGTTACACTTTGTGTTCAGTGCTAATTAGCAGATATTAACCTAAGATGGTGACCATGGTGAACATTATACCTGCTTAGCATCAGCATGTCAGCATTGTCATTGTAAGCATGTTAGTATCTAGCTCTAAGCACCCCTGCGCCTCAGTACAGCCTCACAGAGCTGCTACTGTAGCATGACTGTAGACCTTTGGACTCAGGAATCAAGCCCCAAATAAAGGCCCTGTATACTCATACGGGCGATTTTAATTACTCTTGCTTACGGCACATTATGGGAAATCATTAAGTCGTTTAAGTCACCCGTACATACCCACAGAGTCCTGAGAGGACAGTGACAACACCGGTGTAGGTGAATATTGGCATACAAGGCCTTAAACAGAACCAGCATTTGCTGCCGTGTTGTAGTCATGCAGTATGTATTTAAAAGAAACAACACTGGGAGGGTTAAGACTCATTGCAAGCATGCAACATGTAGTTCATTCTTGACTTGGAAACAGCTGACAAAAAAATCTTAACTCAAGGTCCTCTCCTGGCTTTCTCTGGAACTTTTAACTCAGGATCATGGATGTATTATATTATCTTGATATCAAATCCCAAGATAGCGCCTATTCAATCCAATAGAATTGCTCGCCTGGCACATACGCCAAAAAAGTTTCTTGCTTCTGGGTTTACTTCCAGGGTATGCAGCCCACTGAATATGCACAGTAGTGTTACTCCCATTGTGCCTCTGCCCAGTCCACCTAGTGGTGCGAAGCCACAGTGGTAACATCAGAAAAAAAAAGACTTTTCTGGACTACTGAATACAAAGAGTAATAACTGACCAACTGACTTGACTTTATAGCTGGAGGTGTCCTGTCAACAGTTTTACAGACATCTCTTTTACAATGGTGGTGTATGGGGGAAATGCTTTTCGGGCCACAGGGGGATTTTTGGTCGCAATACGACAAGTGGCCACTGGAAGAAATTGGAAGCAAGGCTGAGCGGTGGTGCCGTATCCAGTTCTTATAATACATTCATGCTCAGGATGGAGTCTCTCCCATTGCAACTGAGCGAACTCCATCCACTAAGAAGGGAGTGAAGTTTATTCACCTCCTTAAATGGTCTTTAAATCTGCATTAATTGATTTTGAGCATTTAGGGGCAGTGGAATAATTTATAAACAGAACATACATGACATATACTCATTTTATAAAGTTAATATGGCTAACACGCTAGCACACAATTGCCTATTTACACGTCCAGCAGATACAGAGCAACATCGTATGTGCACATAAGAGCAAGTTGGATTCAGTCAACATTGTGGCCCAAAACTAACAGCGCATTTAAGGGCCTTTAAAAGTAATAATCTTTGGTCCAGTAATAGCTGTACCACCAAAGTATTGGTATGCTACTTCCACATCTGGACCAATTCTTGCTCATTCACAGATAATCTGGCCGGCTGTCAGCCGACACTGGCAGAAGACAGCCAAAATTGTCTGCCTGCTACAGCTGGAGACAAAGTTGAGCTCAAAGATGCTAAAAGGCTCCGTAGAGCTGAGAGGAACTTCAGAGTCGGGTGATAATTCTCTGTGCGTTTGTCACTACAAATAACCCCTTTCACTTTATACATGGTCATTTGACCCATTGTTGATATATAAATGTCAATTAGTGCAGTTTTAAAGAAAAGTTTAGCCTCATTACAATTGAAATTCATGGATTGGTGGAATCACAGTTGTCAACATACTGGTGCAAGTTTTCCATCCTACCAGTACACCTCCCGCCACCAGTAATGAAAATCTTGTGAATCTCCAGATGTGATGTGAAGTTATGCTCCTTCGTCCGTTTATATTTAGATTAACTGGTTAATCCAATAATCACCAGACACATGTCTGTGAGTGTGTCTGCATGCACACTTGATTAAATAATAAATGTCAATGCATCTAAAAGTGTAAGTAGCTGAAGTCATATAATATGTCAAGATATTTCTCCCCAGTATTTTTAGCTTCTGAGTAACGGAGTCTGTTGTGCTTATCTATGTTAACTTATTAGTCTCTGTGTGTTTAAAATAGAGTTTGTCCAGGTGTGTTTGTGCATCATGGGATGTGATGAGCCCATGTTACCAGCGCTCTACGGAAATGGCAATATCTGGCAGTGGGAAAATGTGTCGCCATGGTGACAAGTCAGTGTCCTGTCGACCACGCTGTGCATGATGGAGACACTCATGGGAGAAGGACTCTATTTTCTGACTCTCATGATGTTGTTTACCTGCTTCACCTATTCCTATAACTCAGGCCAAGCAGCAAGACAGTAAAATTGATTTCCTTTAGCCGATAAGTACATTTTCAACCCAACCATTACAGTAACCCAGTGAGGAAAATGCTGGAATCCTAAATAACTGATATTATACTGAAATACAGCATGCATGAATTCCTTTTATGAAAGCAAAAATATTAAAAAACTCCAAAACCCTTCCCTGCGTTCAGAAAACAGATATAACAAAGTCTTCTTAGATGATGAGATGTACGTTTTGAATAAATTACTGTATGGATTTGAAAAATGAGTGTCTTCCTCCCTGCATGAACCTCCCACTGGAGCCTTAGATAGCGTCTCGCCTGGAGCGTCAAGCAGCGAACAGGCAACCATTAATCATTGATTAAGAACATTTACATCTCATTCCATTTAATTATCTCTTGTCCCTGAAACAGTGGGACTGCCAAGCAGAGTATCTGCTCCAACTACCTGCAGGCAGGAGATATGTGCTGTGTCGGGTTATCTGGGTCAAGTTCACCTTTGTGCTGAAGAAATTTAAAAAGAAATTTAAAAACCAAGATTAGACTGGAAAGACAGAAAAAAAAACAGGCTGATTTGTCCTCGAAGAGCAAAATCATTTTAACAAAAAGAAAACAGAGAAAAAAAAATCCGTTCTCCTCAGTTCCTGCTGCCAGAGTCCTTGCTAACACAGGAACGTGGAACACGTCACACCTGATCTCAGATCTTTGCTCCGGCTTCATGCTTTGAAAATACTACTGGTTTATAAATGGTTCAGGGCCAAGATACAATCTTGATCCGCTGCTACATTATGAACCATCCAGACCTCCCAAGGAGAAGCAGCATTCATTTTCTGAGCGCCACATGTCTGCAACACTCTGCAGCTCTCCTGTTCCACCAGCTATCGGCTTTTTAAACTAAATGTGATTTGGCCTGAGACTTGCTTTTATTTTACTTTTTATTTCCTTACACAAAAAGTGAAAATAATTAAAATTTGTTCGACTTTAACCTTGTTCTAATTCCTTGCTGTGTGTCTGTTCTCAAAGATAGAAACACAAGCCTGATCTCTGTTACTTCTGGTGATTGAGGAGTTGACTACTCTTGCCCTCGCTGCAAGTCATTCTGGATAAAAATGTGAGTCAAATGTATAATATAGTTTTTTCCAGGTGATGTAACCTGGATGTAACATTTCCTGGCGAGCGTGGACGAGTGGTTGCCTTTTGAATAGATGTTGTTATGTAACTTGTGTGATATTTCTGATTAATTTTAGCCGAACGTTGACATAAGGTCGTCTTGTACTTGTTGGTTTTGTGCAGCGAAAAGTCGCATTGAAGAAGCTAGAGACGTCACATCTGGATCATCTGTCAAATCTAACGTATTCTTTTAAAAAAAACCTCATTGGACAGACAGAGACAAATTTACAAGTATATTTTATTGATGGTCATGATTCATTTTCACCAGGTCTGCGAAGGTACAAGTCTGTGGTAGGCTGTGCAAAACATGCTCAAAACACTACAAAGCCACTGCACTCGCTCCCACCAACAACGCAGTATACAATGACATATTCATATACAGTATTCAAATACATAGAATCCCTCTCATAGATATATTTAGAAAAATATAAAGTCCTAACTTTAAGACAGAAACATTTCACAACAAAAACACATAGTTCCACATATGCTGTGATGCCCTTATTTGCTGAAAGAGAATGAATGTGCGAAATGAATTAATGAGCATAAGAAAGTCTGTCTAATTTTCAGCTAAAATTGACTGAAAACAGATTTTGGATTAAGTGCTGCTGTAGTACACTTTGCATGTGTGGACATGCCCGAGACGGCCAATTGAATGCAGGACCATATGCGTGTGTGTGAGTGAGAAAAGTAATGAGGAAAGTGAGCGAGAGTCATTGGGATGTGTTTGCACATAATTGTAAGTGTGTATGTTTATAGTGTGATGAGGAACGTGCCGCATGCGGACGAAGAGGGACACAAAACCTGCAGCTTAGCAAGAGCAACAGTACATCTCCATCGTGTGTGTGTATGTGTGTGTTTGCAGATGGGTTTCACGCCACACAGTGTTTAATAAACAAGATGTCGGGGGAACTCTGCTTAACAAAAATACTCCTGAACTTCGAGCTGCTTGAGGTCCGACTTCAGAGGGGCGCTGACGTCAGAAGATGGGCAAAGAATAGGACTGGTGTGTATTTTGAAACGGGTCATTTATGACTGACAGCAGCTTTGCTGCCTCCAGAGCTATTTGAGCCAAAGTGGAAATAGTTTACCTCAAGGTTTGTTTGACCATTGTGAGTATTTTTATCCACTTGTCTGACTTATTACTGTGTGACAGCGGCTTACGTCTCTCCAGTTCAACTTGAGAAGGAACTTTAATGGGAGCTCTTGGTAGAGCTTCTCCGCAGGCTGAATGTAAATGGACGATTTTTACAAGAGTGGTTGTGGCCGCAATAATTGTTTTAATTCTGTTTTATCTCAAGATCACAAGTTAACAAGCTCAATTATCTTGTTATCTCAGGATAGCTCATTTTTTTTCATAGCAGGTTAATTTTCTCATTATCTCAAAGAAACAAAAATCTGTTAAATCAAGATAAGGAGATAAATATCTCAAGATAACTTCAGATAATATCAGAAAAGGAAAATGTGAATTGAGGTGCGCTTCAATCCACCACTGTTATGTGAATATTAGGAGTTGGGCGTATCAAGATAAAATGTATTCGTTGAGCCTGTTTCCACTGCACTTTGTCGCATTTTGCTTACTGATACACCGAATTTTCCTCCTCAACCAAGCGTAAAAAAAACTGAAAATGTGTTCAAAACCAGGCAGCTGGAAACATACTTAGTGATGAATTTATTCTGGCTTCCACGAGGGAGCGTGATAGGAAAAGTTTGGAAACCACTGGTCAAAGGCAAGGCATACTGTGTAATTAATACCTTCAGGAAGTCACTTCAAACATTATATTAATGTTTTTATTTCTGATTTTTTTTCTCTTGAATGTAAGTGTGCTAATTTGAAGTGAATGAAAGACATTTGTACAAAGCATAGCTGTGAATGGCTGGCATGGTGTGGTGCGTTTAAGACCATCTGTCCTGTCATAATTGTTTTTGTTCTCAGTGACGCGGTCCTAGCGGAGGCAGTGGGAAGTTACTGTAGATGAATGACCAAATGAGGAGGAGAGGAGACTCATTACTTCCTCATTAATGCCAGATGCCGATGCCAAGGGGGGTCAGATGGGAGATACAGGACGTCACAGGAGCAGATGCAAACTGAAGATTGGATCAAATGTCCATCCTAAACGGATTTGCTGTGTATGTTTGGGAATTGACCAGAGAAAGACTCGCGGATGGGGACTGCGAGCAGGAGAGCATGCAGTCCAAAGACTCTGATTACCAAAGCACCGGTGACAAGGAGATGAGGTTAAGTAAGGTAAAGAAAGTTAGTCTGAGAGCATGCGGCATGTTATTAATATGAATATGATGTCTGAATATGAGTTTAGAGAGAAACTGTGCAGAAATGTTACATTAAGCTTTTATTTTTTATTTTTTTTATTTTCTTGTGTTAGATGGGTCGCAGATCTACAGAAACAGACTGATGGCACTTCTAAAGCTGACATGTTTTTCATAGACCTCCGGAGTGACTTTCTAAAGCCCTTAATGGAGCCTTTAATGCAGCACGTCTCTCTGATGGGGTTTTGAAGAGGTAAACTAACTGACAGTCCTGTAAATATTAGCATAGGGGAGGTCTTGTAGCATGCCTCTGTGTGGATGTGTACATGTGTGTTTGCTGATTGTGTCCACCTGCTGATATTTTCCATCTCACTTTCACAATGTTGTAAGTTTTGTGTAATGAAAGTGATAGGCAAATAAAAACTTAAAGCATTGCTGCTAGTCCAAGACTTTGTAGCAAAGAAAAAAAAAACAGCCCTCTTTAACACGCCGACAGATCAACGTGTCAATGAGTTGTAAACAAAGGCAGAAGAGTATGCACACTTGCCCACTGTACACTTATACAAACAACATCTCTGTAAAGTTAAACAAGACATTAAGAGCACGCAATGCATCAATAGAGAGAGAAAGGGGCGCGGGACCCCTAAACATGAGGATATACTGTAGTAGGACACAAAGAGAATCTATTAACAGTCAGCAGCTCCATGGTCCCATAGCCGGGGCTTCAGCAACTACCTGCCCCCCTCTCAGAGCTTAAAAATCATTTTTTGTCTAAACATTTCTTAATCTCTCTTTCAAAATATCATGAGGTGTATTCTTATGTGCGGCTTAGCCCGAGGATGCTTCTCTCATCGCAGGTTTCCACAGAAATGAACTCTGTTAAGTAATAATCCGCAACATTTTCATGTAAATAAATGTCTGTTTCTGCCATCCCCAGCTGACCGTTCACTAAAACCCCACCCTGAACAGTGGTTGTCTAACATAACGTTAGCGTTATCTGTAACTGGGCACAGCAGGCCTGCCGAGCTTTAGATTCAAGCAGTGTGCACGAAGCTGTGGTGAGAGTAATATATGGAATTCAAGAGTTTGGAGGGTCGTGTGTGTTTTGTTTTTTTATCACCTCTCCAAAATCAAAAATACAAGACCTAAGCTGCAAATGTTAGCATGTCCGGCTAACTGGCTTACTACAAATGGTACTGTGGTAACCTATCCCAGCGTTACTTCCTAGATGTATATCAAGTATATCAATAACTACGTTAATTTGTGGGTGTAAAGGTTGTGAAAAAGCCGACACATCCATTGTGTAGTACACCCACAGCGTTGGAACCAGAGCAGAAGGATACTATGATCCTTTTTAATTTTCCTTATAATACTGCACTATAATACAGTATTTGTCTTCACATTTTCCTTATTATATGGTACTATAACTAACTAGCTACACCACAACACGAGAACAATGCTGCTCCTTTGTTTCCATGTGTTCTACATGTTTCATCATGTGGTGAAGATGCTGACTTCTTACTCAGGACATTAGCTTTAGCGTAATTGGTTGGAGACAGCACTATCAAATAACTTACTTAGCTTACATTAATTATCTAGCAATAATTGATGAAATCTGCAAGCAACAGTTGTTATTACGGGTGGCAAAATCGACAGCGTTCAGCTGGAAATGAGAAGCTTATTTCTGTCTGAAATCAAGGAACCACTGTTTCAAAAATTACTGAGAATTTTGAGTGGCTAATCTGCCACCATTATCACTGTATTGTCACTGATTGGAAAGCTTGACAGGCCTAGCAACAGTAGCTAAGGGGGACGGGGCTTAGCGAAGGGTCAATTGTCATTGTAACAGAACAGCAATTAAATCTACCAGTTTATTAAAGCTTTTGGGTTTGCTTGTCTAAGCACTTGGTAGCTCTTTAATAGGGAAGATCCCATGCCGCACAGGAAGTGATGTGTTTTTGATGCTTTTTGCAGCAACAGAATCTATTTTGGAATAAACAGCAGAAGAACTGGATAGTTAGCATTAGCTGTGATAGCCTCCGTGGCTAAAATCATAGACCAAAGCACCACCTATATTAGCTAAAACTTCATCAGGAGTAAAGTAAAATGTTGTCTGGCTACATTGTTTGGTGTCCAAGTGATCTCTGGGAAGTGCGAAGTAGAAACACCACAGCAATGAAGGCTTAGCACCAAAATGTCACCAAAATAAAGTAGTACAGAGTTGCACGGATTATCACGTTTATCTCATCCATGTCTGTGAAACCATCCTCACAGAACTCCTTGCAATTGAAACTCCTTCACCCCCTCTTCCTCTGAACTCTTCACACCGCTGAGCTGGAGACCTGGAGCCAGCCCACCTCTGTGTAGGCCCCCGTCACATGCCAGTACACCGCTCCCATCAGTTTGGACCACACCATCTGCACCTCTGCTGTGAAGAATTCTGGGAAATCTTCAGACAACACCTCCAGCATCACGCCGCTCAGGATCTGGGAAGGTGGAGGGTGAGAAAGAAATTTGATTCACATGGAGAAAAAAAGAGGGAAATGGTATGCGAAAAAAAAGGGGCACAAAGAGAGCGACAGAGTGGGAATATGTGGCTATCGAGATAATAGCAGGTGGAAGAAAGAGAAATATAATTCAGTAGGTAAAGCGAGAGCAGAGCGGTGGAAATAGAGAATCCAATTCACTGTTACACAAAAGTGGGCGAGGCAGGTGAGAATTGAAAATGATAGCAGTAATACATGAAACCAGTGGGTGGACAGGCGATACAAAGGGAATGAAGAAAGTGGAGAGAAAGGACAACGCAGGTGGGGAGTGAGAAAGTAGAGGATATAAAGGGGAAGCAAAAATAAAGTGGGAAATGTGGATGGTAGATGAGCAGTGGCGTTAAAGCTACAGCAATGAAACATGACACTGAAGCGCATTTTAGCAAAGAAGTTCTCAACACAAGGTTCATTTACTTGTATTTCTGAAGCTTTCAGCCACATCTCAAGGCCTTCCTTAGTGGATGGAGTGGCTCAGTTGTCATGGAAATGGTTTAGTTTGTTATCATGTGACCTAAATATAGAATTTCATGTGTTAACAAGTGGTCATATGGAGGATGGATCGTAACGTCCCCCTGTACGACTACCTGGTATCATGTCATCAAACTTCCATTTTTAGGTCAACAAACTAAACCACCTCCATGACAACTGAGTAACTCCATGCACTAAGGAAGGCCATGAGATGTAGCTGAAAGCTGCAGAAACAACAGGTACCTGTAAGTTGGGACTTTTATTGAGAATTTCTGGCAAACTAGTATTTCCAAGGAATGAATCTTAAAGCTCAATAAATTGCATGTTCAGAAGCTGGTGCAGTCTTTGGGCATGTCATATTATGACTATGGATGCAGCTATATTCATTATTTTCATTATTTATTAATCAGTTAATTATTTTTGATAATTGTTCAGTTGATAAAATCCAAAAGATATTTAATTTCAGAATGATATAAAAGAAAGAAGCAGAAAGAAGGACCTTCAACCAATAAAACTGTTTGGCTTTGTGCGTGATAAACCATTTAAAATGATTAATTAATCGGAATTTTTTTTTCTCAGTTAATACCAATAATCGTTTCTGCGCTAATAATGATATTAAACTGATGTCTCACACAACACGTTCACTACCATAATGATCACCATCATGACAAGACAGGAAGTGACAAAAATACTAAATAATGACCTGAGAGGTTCACCCTTGTACATATTAAGAATTAAGAGTTAAGGGGTTAAGAGTTCAGGGAATACACATCGAGACTAATCCACTTAATGATTTATTCACAAAGTGATCAATTAAATCTTAAAATGCATTCTAAAGGCAATCGGAAGCCAGTAGAGGGATGCTTAAATGGCGGTAATGTGTTCTCCTCACAGCTGCATTTATGAACCAACTGCATTCAAAATACTTGAAGGGAGGAAGCATATGCTTCCCTCTTCAATCAGATGAAGAGGGAATCATGTTGGAGTTTCACATTGAAAATGATGCAACCATATGGTCTAAATTAAACATCTTAAACATTTTTTATGACACTTATTCTGATTCTGTCTTTCTCTGCCTTCACAGGAAATCAGCAATGACTTTAACGTTTATTACCTTTGATAACTTTAACCACTGCTTTAATACATTTTGTAATTGGCTGCTGTATGGTACTTTTTTCTGTTAAGTGTCATATGTCATGTCTTAAATTCATGATCATTGCTCATTTACTATTTTGTACATTATAGTAAAGAAATTTGGATCTTCTTTTTTACTTTCTGACCACATCCGACCACACCCAGCATCACTGATGAGGCAACAGACTTCAAACCTTCAACCAGAAAGGGCAGCCAAATACTGCTTTCCACCCTGGTGTTACTGTAAGTTACTCTTTTTTTAAAGAGGGAGTAGAATTCCCTGTGATATTAGTTTGGTAATGAGAACCTTTAATGTCTTTGGGGTGCTAATGGGGTGCTTTGATAATTCAGGGGGCTGCTGAAGCAAGAAAATACTTCCACTGTGCTACTTATGCAGCAAAGAGAGCACTTGACAATTATCTTTCAGGGCACAGTCTGAACAAATCAAGTAGCCAAAACTAGAAAGCAACATGTCTCCTAGCAGTGAAACAACACCCCTGTGGTAATGTACCTTAGGGCATTGTTGAGGACAGTTCTTGGAAATATAGAAAATCTCTGGCCGAAGTAAAGCAGAATGTGGCAGGCTGACAGACAGTGATGCACCAAAGAGGTCAAGTTACATACTTCATCATAAAGTAACTCCAGAACATCACAGATTAATAATGTACAAAAGTCTAACGGTCTCCGACAGTGGATTATTCCTTGAGGTTACCTTGAAGTACATGGGTTCCACCTTGTGTTTGATAGCATGGGCCTTTCCCACCAGGGCCAGCACTGACGACACCTTCTCTGGGTCATGGAGGTTCTCCACCACAGTATTGATGGCGTTCATCACCCTGCGGGCATGGTGCCGAAGCTGGCTGCTTCGCTCCATCTCCTCGGGATCCTCCATGTCCTGGAACTGGCTGAAGTACTGTTTGGCTGATGGGAAGTTGACAAAGAACCTAAGGAGGTGAATACATTTCGGATTACTTTGGACTTTAGAAAAAATTAAAGAAAAATTACTTTTTTAGCCACGCTGCGACTCCAGGGATGTCTGTTGGTCAGTCCACCACTTTAGTCCAGACTGAGATATTTAAACAAATATTGGATGCAGTGAATGGAAATTTGTGGAGACATTCGTGGTCCCCAGAAGATGAACCGTAAAGACTTTAGTAAGCCCCTGACTTTTCCTCTAGCGCCACCATGAGGTTGACATTTGTGTTTTTTGAGAGAAATGTCTCAGCAACTTCTGGATGGATATCCATTAACTTTGGTACAGGCATTCCTGTTCCCGTCAGGATGAATTTTAAGAACTTAAGTGATTGCCTGACCTTCATCTAACGCCATCATCAGGTCCAAATTTAATTTGTCCAATACGTTTGTTGATCAAAAACCTGCAAAACAAACAACATTTCCATCAGCCTCAGCTGTATTTTGTGTTTAGTGCTCATTAGCAAATATTAGCAAGCTAACACACTCAAATACGTGGTGAACATGGTAAACATTATATCAAGATGTTAGCATTGTGAGCATGTTGGCATGCTGATATTAGCATTTAGCTCAAAGCACCACTGTGCCTAAGGACAGCCTCACAGAGCCGCAAGCATGGCTGTGGACTGTGACAGTTGTGTCGTTAGCTATTTTTCCATGTCCTAATGTACACCTCACATTTTATCCTAGTGTTTTTACATCAACACCTCATGTAACAACCTTATGATGCATCTTGTACACACAGACGGCCATTGAAATTCCTCATGTAATATCCAACTCTCCATCATGCTAAACCGGCCATGTTGCAACTTGGGACAAACTATTTTTCCTCTCTTTCCCTTCTCTAATAATCAAGGTGATGGAGGTGTTGGACAAGAGATGCATGCTAGCATTCTTGTTAGTCACCTTCCATGTCTGCTATACTTGGAACAGTGCCACCCCATGTTATGACTCTCGAAGCCATTTGTTATAAAATGAAAAAAACATCATTATTATGAAAGCAAGACGTGTCATCTTATGTTGTCTGTAAACACAACCAGTGGGGTAGTTCATGCTACAGCATGTAGGGAGAAGAAGAGGCTGTTAAGGAGGAACAGCCGGTAACAACAGAAGTGAGGACAGTAGGACAATTATTTTTGGATAAAACACAGTATGGCTTGTCTTCCCTTGACTTTGGGCATCATTTATCAACACTGTCTGCACACAAATCTACACAAACTCTACTTTTAAATCAAAAGTTGGGATTTAACAATATCACCCTCCTGCTAGATCTCATTTGAAAATTTATGGAATCATATAGTCACAAGGCACAGATAACAACAAATTCAAGGTATGACTCAATTGGCCCAACTGTCGGGATCACAAGAGGGCCTGTGTTGATGGTACTGTACATAATGATGCAAAATGGCTCGCCACACAGGACACATCAGAGATGCTGCACAGACAGCCTTCTCTTCACCGGTGGCTGCATCTATTGTCTGATACTCCAGAAAATGACAGGTAAAAAGAAAAACATACTTTTGTAAGACAAATCACAGGTGTGAAATATTGAATGCACGGCTAGGTTCACTTAAATAAACACAAACACATATTATAGGACGCATGGGTCACCTGCAGCAGCCTGATTATCCTTTAATGTTAATGTTATGTCTCGTGAATAGAGCTCCGGTGCCCCCTATGTCCCACCAGCAGCACCGACACTGTTGATATGTAGCAGAGCATCTCTTGGTGGTAAGTTTTGTATTTAACTTTTTTTAGCCAAGCTAACAGGCTCTGGAGATGGCGATGTCAGTTAGTCGGTCGGTCAGGTGATCGTTCCACCACTTTGGTCCGGACTGGATGGACTGAGGTCAAATTTTCACATTAATGGTCTCCAGAGGATGAACCCTACTGACTTTGGTGATCCACTGACTTTGCCTCTAGTGCCACCAGCTGGTTGACACTTTTGGGTTTTACTGAAAGATCTCAACAACCATTTTATGGATTGCCATGACATTTGGTACAAATATCCATGGTGCCCAGAGGATGAACCCTAGTGACTTTTCCTGTTGCGCTACCAGTAAGTCAAAGTTTTCACTTATCCTGTGAAATATCTCAGAGTGTTTTTTTGTTTTTGATTGAGGGGGCATCCTGATTGCCTCGTGGTTAAGACACATGACGTAGAGCCGCAATTTCCTTGGTTCAGTGCCAGCTGGGAATCTTTGTTGCATGTCATACTCCTCTCTCCTGCCATATTTGATGTCCGTGTCTCCACAGAAAACAATCTAGTTGTTCAGCAAGACGCCCAAAAAAAAATCTTAAAAAAGAGACATGACGTAATCTAGGATCTTTTTTGCTGACAAGAATTCCAATACAATTGATAAACTTAGAGCAGAAATCTAACATAAATGCACAATATACCATAATTCAAATAATAATTTAGGTTTCTTATTTTCTTTAGTGTTTTGGTTGTTTTTTTCTTTGCTGGTTTGCAGTGAAGAAAGGCTGAGAGGAGGAATTAGAAATGAGCAGAGGGAAAATGCTCCTGCTGTGTATAATTTTCTCGCCGTGTATTGTATTTTTGGAGGAAGTTTACAGACAATGTAAGAAGAATAATCCTGAAAACAGATAGGAGAAGGAGCAAAGCATTAAGACCACAAGCACGTTATGCAAACAAGAAAGACATCTTCGCTTAACATTGTTGTTACTATTTCTTCTTGAATTGTTGTTGCCAATAAACACAACAAGACAGCCATGACATCTATTAGGCTTAACCGGGACAAATCCCATCAGAAGCCCATAATGAAGCCAGTGGAAATCTATTGTAATGAGAACTATGCATGCGTCACAACATGTGGGGACTCATGCTTGACAAATAAGAATTTACCCAAGAAACAAACAAAAGGCTACAAAGTCACTTTCTTTCCAGTTTCATAACACTTATTATCAAAATATGACCTGCAGTCAGTCTGCAAACGATATCCTCAAGTCTTTAAACGCACAGATACCATAAATCCTAATCAATCTCTTGTGATTTTCTTCCTTAATAAGTAGATCTTTGACTAAAGTGCGGTTCACACGTGCTTTATCGTGTCTGTAAAGTGTGTAATCCACCTCAGGAGGCACCTGGCAGAATCCTTTACAGTGCAGCAGCGCTGATGAGTCCCTGATAGTTAAAATTGATCAGACCCTTTGAGTGTAATTGGATGCAGGTGTGCTGAAGAGTGGAGTTTAATTTTCAAGCATGTCTGGTGCTGTTTACGTGAGTGGATCAACCTGAAAGACACCTACTGAAGGCACAGTATTAAGCAGATTAAAAAGCTGTATAATATTTTTTTCACTTCCACAATGTCCTACTTGTGTATGAAGACTGTTACTTTACTGAAATTCACTGAAAGGCACAGGGTGGTTGTACCCTTTACCTTAATCTGATGGTATTCAATTCAGATTATGTCATGTCAGTAGTGCTGGAACTGAAATATAACAAGGGACAACCTAGTAAGATTGCTGTCCTGACTTTTTTTGTAAAAGTGAATCGGGTGCTTATTCAGACATGAGACCAATTTGTAAAATTGCCAACATATTTACAAAACAAGGTGTAATGTCAAAGGGGTTTAAATTACATGATGGTTTACTTTGCTCTGTGTTGTTAACAATATATTTGCCACGTTTTCTTTTGAATTCCATCAAATATCAACAAGACCAGGGCCGCAATCAGACAAAGTTTAGCCCTACATGAAAAAAACGCAGCCCTCTCATTCATTTGAATGGAGCCAATGGGCTGCAGCAAAACAATGCAGTGTTGGCCTGCAAAAAAGTTGAACCAGACTCCACCTTTGCTGCAACGCAATGCGACGTCATCCAGCAAGGCACTACGTTGGCCAGTCACATACATGCAAATGCACAACCCTGGTAGATTACTTTGTAAAATCAACGTTGCATTTCTACTGTTTACCTTGCAATCGTCCCAACGAAAGATACAATAGTATCAATAGTATTGTTGTGAAAACTTTCCAGAGTTGTAAAATCCTCTCTATGAGTATTACAAACCGCTGTGCAGTGTTTGGGTGCATGATAAGCCTCAAAAATCAAATAAAAGTAGTATAACTAACCTGTCCTTACATCCCCCACAAACCTGAGGAACAACCAAGTAAATAACTGTTCAAAACTCATTAAAGACTTGTGATATGGGAGAAAATGACACATATCTCTGATGTGTCTGGATTGTGTTTGAGGTCTGCATAGTGTGTACAACGAGAGTTATTTTAGGTGCACATGTAGTAAATGCCATTCTTAAACCACCCTGGTAGATGTAAGAGGAGAGATAAACAAAGAAAATGTAAATTGTCTTGTGGGATTCTAGTTACGAAGATTTGTTTTGACTCAGGGGTTTGACAGTTTTCATCACAGACGACTGCGAGCTCACAGCAGCCCAGTAAGAGAGAGGAAAGAGAGTATGCCGAAGCAATAAGAAAGTTTCTACGATCTTAGCTAAGGGGGTATGTGAGAAATTCGACAGATTAAGCGGCCAGTTTTCACTGACAACAATACAAAGTATAATTGTTAACACAGAGCTTTAGAAGCTTACAGACACATAGACAAACACTGACTGAAAAACAGATGGATTTACATGTGCACACACACACACACACACACACACACGCTTCTGCTCTGACCCACTTTGAATCTTGTCAGTGCTCCAGCTGACTAGAATTTCTAGTACAGTTATTTCCCAGTTGGAGTTTGGCCCTCGGCAGCCCTGCTACACTACATCCACATCCCCCAGATCCTATGTCATGCTAGGCCTACAAAGGCTCGGCTTGCCTGTAGCAAACCTAGCTTGGCTCTACCAGCTGTCACGATACGTACACACTCTTTTCCTCGGTGACAGGACACAGACTTTCTAGTAGCTCTTGTTCTGCTTAGACAAACATGAAAGTTAACTGCAGCGCTTTAAGAAAACAGAGAGCTGCTCTGATGTTTTCTTTGAAGAAAAAAAGAGTTCTTCTTTTAGTGCCTGTCTTCTTGTGTTAGAATGATAAATGTTTAATCCCCTGTAGCCAAGGCATGGTTTTACAGTACATTAAAAGAATATATGCAACAGGCACATCACCAGGCACAGGAAACCTTTATTTTGATCTGGTGTTTCAGCATCCAAAAGTCCCATGACCCTCAGAATTTAAGAGTTGAGTGGTTTGCTAATAGTGTAAGAAGTATCTTCTCTTAAAATAAGCCAATGTGGATGATTGCACTAACTCATTTGGGGTTTGGTTCCTGGTCATTACACCTGCCCCACTGTACAGTATGACCAGAGGTGTGACTCGCACATATTAACAATTTAACATTATCCAAAATTAGCCGGTAAACCTTGACCCAAAGATGCATTCAAGACATGTACCCTATGGCGTGAACGGCATTCAGCCCAGTATCCCCAGTAGCTACGTGAGGGTGTGGAGGTGGGTGATGGGGTTGTGGATGGACGTATAGAACATCAGACGTTCATGCAGGAGACGAGAGTTCACTTCCTGTCACAAACCATCATCAAACTTCCAATTGAGACCGATTTACCGAAAAATAAATCAGCCAGGTCGATATATCGGCTGATACCAGCTTATTACGGATATATCTGTATCTCTGTATATGTCAGCTGATAAGTGACAAAAAATTACAGTTCAGAAACACCAAACTAGGTTTGAGGTCATTTAGAAACAATGTCAATAGTTTGTCCCCCAGAGAGCGCTGACAAGTTCATTTTTTAAATGTTAAATGTCCCTCTCAGTATGTATATTCACATAAATAAATATAAGGAATCTGTATCAGGATTGTTTGTTTATGTTATGTGTTTCTGTAAAAACAAAATACAATTGGCAGATATATATAGATTTTCAAACTCCCAAATGTTGATATTGATACCACCTTCAAAAATCCAGTAAAGGTGGGGCTACAGTTTTTATTAACCATAAGCATGATCTTAACCAAGTGTTTTTGTTGCCCAACCCTAAACATATTCAGCCATATTGTTTTTATACATCTCATCATTCATTATCACTAACATAATATCTGAAACCAAACTTCACTCACTTTATATGTAAATTAAACCACTCTAAAATTTGATGAGAAAACAGAGCAGTTGTCATTACACGTACATTGTTTTTGTTTTACAAGTTTCTGTTTTACCCTTTAACCCCTTCAGCAGGGCCTGGCAGGCTGAGGCATAACTCACTAATTATTTAGCTTCTGTATGGAGCTGCTGCAAGTTCTCATTTCATTTTCTAAGTTTATTGACAATTATTAAGACGCTGTACAGTAAAACATCAGCACGTGGATACAAATATTAGATACAGTGATAGCTGAGTACCAACTCCCAAAAAATGTGAAAACAAGTGTCAAAACTATCCTGATGGGAAGAATATGGGCGACCACAGTCATTACTTGATCCTTACTGTGTTTCAGAACTGTAATACTACATGTCTACAAAGGGCTGGTGCGAAACATTTTGTCCCTGTTTGAGAGGAGTGCTGGTGTTTAGTACTTTGGAGAGCTCTGAGCACATTCTTGCACCTGTCTCTGCATTTAAATTGAGTCATCAAAGCAGCCCCATTAGTGGGGTTTGTTAATCACACTTTGATTAGACTGGAAGGGTTTTTATAATTCTTTGGAGTAGCATGAACAACCTTGAGCCGCACTGCCAGAACTTCAAGGACATCTTGTTCACAAGGCAGCCTCTATGACTTCATACCACTGGCTTAATTATTGACAAAAATAAAAATAACACAGAAAATCCTGATTTTTGTAGACCTACTATCAACTGAAATGTTTCAACAACTATTGGATAGATTGCCATGAAAGTCATTCATGGTCCCCAGATGATGATCCAAATGACTTTGATGATCCCCTGCTTTTCCTCTCGCGCCACCAGCAGGTTACAATTTCAGTTTGTACAATATTTCAGGATGTTAATATTTTCATTGTTAGCATGTTAGCACACTGATGTTAGCATTTAGCTCAGCTTTGTAGTGTGTATAGCCTGACAGTTGCTGGCATGGCTGTCTATATGTTGTGTTTCTTATATTGTATCTAAAGTTACTTTTGATGTATCTTTACTTTCTTACATTTAAAAAAATGCTTCCTGCTTAACAGGGCTTTCACACATAGCACATAGTTTGCACCAGGCAGAGCGTTTGTTTGTGGGGGTTTTTTGTTTGTTGTTGTGCTTCGTTTTTTTTAGAATTACTTCATGAAGGGGGAAGCTGGAAGCGGAAATGCATCCGTTTTAAATTGGTTTTAATAGACTACACGAATAGTGTATTCAATTCATATTTTCAAATGTTGCTATGCCATAAAGATGCTAACTACAATCCTGAATGACTGTGAAATATATTAACAATTACAAAGTTAATTTTCTAACCTGGTATCTCCATTCTCTCAGATATTTTCTGCCATTCTTGAGTTGTATAACACAGGAAATTTAGAGACACTCAAAATTAATTTCATCTCCATTTTTTACAGCAAAATTTGCACCCTCATAACTTCAGCACATTTGAGGTACAAGTTCAATTCGTGTGAATTCTGGGTGGCTAAACCTGGCACAAAACCAACAGATTCCACTAAGCATTTAAGTAAATACCATTTGTGCGTGACACTTAATCATCTTCTGCTTGGTGAAAATGTGCTTGAATCCTCCCATCAGCACCATCACTACAACAGTACCATTTGAGTCAAAGTATTCACAAAGCTGCCGTACTGTATGCACTGTTCTGCGGATGCCTGGGGCGCTCTCACTCTTTGGTGCAATTGCATTTGTACGCATTGGTGAGATCAACTGAGGCTATTGTCACTGTCTATTCCCTCCATGCATCCAGGCACATGGATTGACATGAAAATGCAAATCCGTGTTCACATGAGGGACGCTGTGCACTGATCTCAACCGTGCAAGACTTTGACCCAGTGTCAGCCTCAGGTTATGTTAGGTAGCTGAGGAACTGCCAGCCAACTGTTGATAATCACACTCTTTGTGCATCACACAGATGCAGAATGATGAAAATGTTGCCTTAAGTGCTGAAACAATCTGTCAAATTGATTAGTATATTGACAGAAAATTACTCGACAACAATTTTGATAATTAATTTAGTATTTAAGTGTTTTCTCAAGCAAAAATGACAAACACTCACTGATACTTGAAGCAGTAGGATTAGCAGCTGCTGGTCAGACAAAACCAATCTGAAGGCCTCACCTTGGACTCTTGGATATTGGACATTTTGCAAACTAAATGATTGTTTGTTTGATTATTTGTTTTGGGTGTTAATTCAAAATACCAACATACAAACAGTTGGCAATGAGGACTTCCTTAAAGGACACTTGGCTTTCCTGCTGAGAGTTAAATGAGAAAATTTATGCCACTCTCATGTCTGCAAATGTGAAGCTACATAGTATAAAGACTTGAAACAGGTAACAAAATTCACCTTCTAGCACCTCTAAAGCTCCCATAACTTCCTGGAGTCTTGTCATCACCATGAGGTTGCCAAACAACCAGAGAGAGTCCAGGAAGTCACTGCTCCAAGCCAAGAAATAATTGATGGGTTTTTACACATCAGATTTTTTACGGGCTAAACAAACCACATATTAAGTGTTAAGTGGTGAGCTTAAGAGGTGCTGGTAGATGGATTTTGTTACCTTTGGACAGAGCCAGGCTAGCTGTTTCCCCTTGTTTACAGCCTTTATGCTAAGCTAAGCTAGCTCTGGCTGCTTCAAATTTACTGTGTAGACATGAGAGAGGTATCAATCTTTTTGTCTAACTCTTGGCAA